>JAGJRP010001626.1:0-13138 GCA_022832235.1 Lepidurus couesii
GGGGGGGGGTAGATACAGTTTTTGGGAACCTACCTATTAGAGATAAAGTTCGCAAAGTGGTCAAGCCGCCTCCGCACCGCCAGGCAGCTAACATTACTGGCAGAAATTCCACATGATTGTTGGCGTACATGCAAACCATGTCACCGGGTTGGAATCCTCTTTTGATCATGCCGTTCGCGATGCGGTTCACCATGGGAATGACCTCGCTATGGCGGATTTGTTTCTTGGTGGCGTAATCCGTCTACATTTTATAAAAAGAACAAGCAATAAAACTGGTATTTAAAAGTTATGCTGTGCCTTCGCGTCACACATGTTCCATCCCATAAAGCATAGATAACGTAAAATAATTTCGATGTAAATTTAGCCAGGGTCGACTACGACTCTTATCGTACGACTCTTGGTCTCAAGGTCGACGATTTCCAATACGTGAGTAGAATGCAACCTCGCACTCTGTAACCATTCATCTCAATATGTGAAAATTATATATTGAGATGGTGTTTCGTATATAGACAATAGGACCAAAGATCGGGGAAATATACGTTTAGTTTAAAAATATTAGGATTAATTAATTTCTTATTGTTATTCTTTTACATGCGTTAAGATTGAAAGTAGTCTTTATGTAGTTTCTTTATTTATTTATGGATTTGTGTGTGGGTTCTAGATACATGTATATTTTTAAATTGAATTGTATCATTATTTCTTATTTTATTAAATTATTTTATAATTTTTTGTTTGTTTTTTGACATATAATTTAAGGAAAGTTTTTGCTTACCAAGTATAGTGAATCGCCACGAGTTTGCAGGTTTTTCTCGACTTGGGCGAAGACATAATTGCTCAGTTGCATATCGGGTTGACCTGCCGGGTCAAACTTTCGGTCCGACTTCAAGATATTATTTTCTATCACCATTTTCCTACCAACGCAATTTTATACTTCAAAGTCTTTTTAACTGCGATGCATTACAGAATGTAAGGGCTTAAAAACGTACCCGTGAATTAGAAATCGTTGTTTAAGTGTACACTATTTTTAAGGAAATGAACCCTAATTGGTTTAAATTGTAACACTTGTTTGATGCAATGGAATGTAGTTGGGGGTGTTCTGGAAGCTCCTGCTTGAAGTGACAAGTGACTTGGAAAGAGGGCACGGGTAAACAAGGGAAGGATGTATGGTATATGTTGACGAAATGAATGGGAGACACAGACTGAGCGTTTCTTCGACTTCCACTTCAACTGAAACTTTTTCGTCTCGAGCCTTTTTCCTAACGTTGTTTACCCATAGATGGCGCCTCTGGTCGCCCTGGAGTATTTTCCTAAGCTTTCCCGCGGTTTAGTGCGTCAACATGTTTATTTTTGCAGTTCATTGCAGTTTATGTTATTTTGATTATTTTGATTATGTTAAACTTAAAGGATTGAGGACAAGGTATCTCAAGAGTGTATACTGTATTTGTGGAAAAGTGACTGAAACGTTAAACAAAGTGGAGTGGGTAACCTTGGATCGTACGTTACAGTTGGGAAAATCCACAATCCAGTTGAATGAGCAAGTGGCGTTATCTGGCTGGCTTCAATATTCATCGTATCAATAATCAATATCTCCTCAAGGTAAGTAAAGTTCATGATAACCTTCTTGAGCGCTGACAAAACCCAAGTTTTCAAAGAGCAAAAAAAAAAAAACCTCTTTCGAAAGTAGACACATACCTGCCGAAACGTATTTAGCTTATCAGTTCGAATTATCCGTGATTTTACACGCACATTCGGCCCCTTTTGTAATCTAAAAAGCAGACTTGGGTCTTGGGTTTATCCCTGGCTGGATATCGTTCTAAAGAGATATGTATCCAGATAATAGACCTTAGTGACATCCAACGACGATAAGGATCCGTTTCCCATGTTCAAATCCATGAAAACAGACCTTAGTGACATTTAACGACGATAAGGACCTGTTTCCCATGTTGAAATGCATCAAAACAGACCTTAGTGACATTCAACGACGATAAGGGTCTCTTTCCAATGTTCAAGGGACAAAAGTAGACCTTAGTGATGTTAGATTGTCAATAAGGACGAAAATCCTATATGCTAAGACTAGAAAACGGTTCCTAATGTCCAAGGCTCTGTTTAACAAATCGATTCTAATTGATTCTGATCGATCGCTTATTCCATGAGGGTTTTTTTCCAGTGTTGGCTCCTTCTAGATTACATTGTTGCTTGGTGTTTTTCTGTATTTTAATCATACGAATCTTTAATCTGGTGTAGGCTTATAAACCGCAACGTGTACACGTTTGAGTCGCTACTGGTTTAAAGTATGCGTTGTTGCTAGGTGTACCTTGTTGATTAGATTTGTTTTCTTTTAGTGAGCATTGCAGGTTTAAAACAGCAAAAAAGTCTTTTAGAAAAGTATAAATTCCCCTCTTTTGAAGATTTTTCACTACATTCTGAAAGTACCAGGCGTTGACTGACCTATCTTTAACGAATCGGAAATGTATTTTTAAATTCCACATCCCCAAGGCAATAAATATAAATAATAATGAAATGCTACATTAAACCACTTTTTAAAATGAAATCGGTTTCAATACGGGAGGATATGCAGGCTCGGGTGCGGATTCCGTGGCCTGAGGCGGTGCAAGCTGTGGCGAACCAGGAAGATCCTTTACTTGGTCTTTTGGACAACAACTCCCCCAATACCTTTCAAACAGAAATTACGGTATGAAATGAAAAGCTCACGTAATGTAGCCACTTAAAAAAAGTACTTACTGTTGTCTATCGAAACAGACGACTCTGGCATCCTCTTCCGACAAGTCGGATAGTTTACTATGTCGGGTGAAAGGATCGTCCGGATGGCTAAGACACTGCCAAGGCGCCACACAAATCCCAGTTACGTTCGCTCCATTGTGGTTTAAGTAACTACAGTCTTGCTGTTCGGTTCTCGGAGGCTAAACAAACAAAAAAGAGAAAAAGAAATCGAAATTGGAACATTTGAAATTGTAAAAGGCAAACTTTTAAATTGTTTAAATTTTATTTTTCTTTCTTACTCGATTAGCCCCTATGAGTAGCACATGTGGCACCCCTTCTTTGATAAACTCGACATGGGTGTCGTTCGAATATGCCAGTTGCAAACCAGGGCGTAGAGTCTCGGCCGTTTCTTTGGCTTCCTCGGTAGATGGGGCATAGATGGGTGAAGTAGCAATCGATGTAAATGGCCTGAAAGTTGTTGTTGTGGGATGGGATTGATGAATAAGGGGCGGAGCAGGACGGAAAGTCACGGCCTGAGGCCGAGAAATACCCAACTGTTGAGGTGGAGACGGGATCCAAGCCAAATTAGGCGAGTTTACCCCACTGAGTCCACCGTGACTAATTGAAAGGGGAGTAATGGCAAAGGGACTTTCGGAAAACGATGATGATTGACTAGCTGGTTTAGGGTCTGTCACAGAGCTCGAGTTCGGTTTCACCACCAGAAGTGACGTCAGAGGCGTCACGAAGCCGTACTAAAAAAGAAAAAATCGGACGGTTAGAGCTGTCAGGAATTTTAAAACATATTTTGTTTACACAGAACATTTTATATTTATTTATTTTTTACCTTGAGGGAGAGTTCGAGCGCTTTTGTCTTATAAGAAGGCTCAGTTTCATTCAAATCTGCTTTACGCAGGAGGTCTTTGATAGTCAAATACGACCAAAACCGTTCTAAGAATGCTCCAGGCGATGTGGAGGCAGTGGGAGGGGCTACGGTAGAGGGAGGCAGAGTCGGTGGAAAAGGAGTTGGGTAGGGACACTTCGTATCCGGTTGATAAAGGAGGGACGCGGACTCCGGTTCGTAGGGAAAATGGTTATCGTAAGGAAAGCATCGCGAAATGATTCTCAGTTGAGCTTTCTGTGAGTACTGGCCGGAACTGGACAGACCTTCCACTGTGGCTACGGGTAAGGCATTGGCGTCTTTCAGTTGCCCAGCGACCACGAGTTCCCCGCCTCCGAAGTACGTGCCGAGCGGGGGCGACGTCACGGACGCGACGGTACCGTTCGCGTACTTGAATTCTACGTCAGTCAAGGCCGGAGAGGCGATATCCCGGAAAAACTCCCCGAGTTGCAGAGCCGCGTCCGCGTCCTCGTAAATGCGGCGGGCGAAGCCTTTATTTTGCAGGGAAATCTTTTTCAAGAGCTCGAAATCTGCTCCTGTGCCAAATCCAAGCGAAAAGAGCGACACCAAGCGGTCCGAGTCTTCTCTACGGATGTTGACCAGGATCTGGTCGGCGTTGATTTCGCCCGTGGTGGCTTCACCGTCAGTTAGGAAGACAATGAGGGGAGTGACTGGCTTGGGAGGAATGACACGGAATTGTTTCACTAATTTTATTCCTTCCAATGCAGCTTCGTTGATGTTGGTACCTGTATAAAAATGTATATTTTATTTCATTTTTTAAACTGAAGCTTAATTTTCAGAAAATTTTGATTTGTAGTTCATTTTGATTTTGATTTGTAGTTCATTTTTTAAAGATTTACTTACCACCGTAGGCTTCTAAAGCGTTGACCAGGGATTTCGCACGGAGTATAGTGGCAGAAGAGGCGGGGAATGCCAGTACTCCTCGGTTGAAATCTTCTGCTTTGCTGTCTGTGGTGGTTGTTGTAGTGGTAGCTTGGTCAGAAGTCTTGGTTATGGCAGCGGCTTTCAAATCCCAAATCTAAAATAACGAATGAAGAGCGATTCAGTGAGGGAAGAAGTCCTGTAGTTAGTAGATTAAATACCTTTGAGCTGTCGGAAAAGTCGATGACGGAGATGTAGTCAGTTTCTTGGACTTGATCCAACATAAGATGCATCGCTTGCTTTGTTTGCTCGAGTTTTTTACCAAACATTGAACCACTGACATCCAGAATGAAAACCACATGTTTGGGTAAAGGCGTTTCGATTGGAGGTGCGAAGAAATGCACGAAATAACCGTCAATCACCTATTTAAAATTGAAAGTTTTGTACTCTTTATTTGCCTCTTTTCGTATAGAAATTGATAAAAAGGTTCACTCTTAAGGACACTTACGTGAAGTACGCCTCCGGAGCCAGAATCAACACTGTTGTCAAGGCTATACTGAACAATGAATTTGCGAAGACCTTCGGGGGAAACATTTAACTGTTGCTCAGTGGTTGGACGGTAGTCAATCTGCACGTTGCCCGCTGAGGCATTTTCGATGGTTGCAATGCCCTCAGCTGTTGCAGAGAAATAAAGAAGTCAACACTTTTGAAGGTCTTTTTGTTTTGTTTTTATAGCTTACGTATGTCAAAAAGCTCGTGATCGTTGGTACGGAGTTCCTTAACTCGAATACCAGTCGCCGGTGGCGTTTCCAGGATGTTAACACGAACGCTGACGTCTTTGACGATTTGCTTGAACTGAAGGTTGATAGCCAGCTCGTACTGGGAAGCACGTTTCGGCAGCAATTCTTCGTAAGTCAAGTTGAAGGTGCCTTTGCTGCCCGCTTCCAAGTTGACCGATACCTCGAATTTGTTCGAATCTCTGGCGCTGCAACGTTTAAAAAGGCAGCTCTTTTGTTGAAGAAACTAATGAAATCGATTGATCACCAAAACTTTACCTTGTTGCGACTTGCGCCGCACTTTGCCCTGAGGCGACTGCTTCACTGTATTCGGCTTGCGCCTTTTCTTTTTCCTTAATAGTAGCTCGATATGTCTTCCCTTCGATTACCCTAATTGAAGTGACGGCCGTTAATAACACGGAATTTCATTTTTAAAATGATCTTACATGAGGAACGACGAAATGAACGCAGTTTCGGGTAAAATGACCTGAAATAGGACTTCTTGGGCCCGTGTGGCTGGATTGGCAATGCGATAAGAAAACTGGGTAGTAGCATAGCGCAATTGAACTAAGGATTCCACACGTACCGAGTACAAATCGGGACTCGTGCTTAGCTCCTTGACCTTTCCTGGCTGTTTCTAAAGATCCAAACATTCGAAGATTCAGTTTTTCGACGGTATTTTTTACGTGTCACGAATAAACTTAAAAACGTATCCAAGATCACTTCGCGATAAGTGAAAAAAAGTTTATTAAGATTTCTCATTTGCTTTTTGATTTAGGAACTTGATTCTGAGTACAAGTGAAATGGTTATAGTTTACCGGTGAATTTTCTCTTTTTTCCCGCGACAGAATCCATGTAGGCTCAGCTGGTGCTGCGCTAGTGACGCTCAGGCACAAACCAACAAATATAACCCACCTCATGATTCACCAAGTGTTTACACTGAAGTGGCAATCCGGTCATTTTACCACGCCATACTTATACGCCGAGAAGGGTTGGTTAACGTGGATTCCCAGTTTCGAACACTTTTTACCATGGTAATTCCCCCGATTCGATCCCTCAAGCTATTTGATACTTCGTTGTTTGTCGAAGAGGGAAAACCCGTCCACACTCGAAGGATAACAAAAAGGTATTCACGTTATAGCATGAGTCCGGCTTATTGCCCCACCAAAACCTGTTCTATTTGCTTTATCTCGATTCATCTTTTATACCAAGGTTGAACCCTGCCCAGCATCCATTCTTCTCGAATTAATTTTTTCCTGGTAACGCACGGACGTCATTCGAAAGTATGGCTTTAGGCTCCCATATACCTTAGTTTATTTGTGCGATGTCACAGATGGCACAGATGGCACTGATACATGTTATTGTTTTGTAAAAGCCTTGCGTAAGAAAGTTAAAAAGAAATAGGCAGCTAATTACAGGCAAAGTTTCTACGTTTGTTTCGCTTCTGTTAAGTGCAACTGGGCACCGCAGTTTGTTGTAGCAGCACAATGTCCTAAACCAAGTCGTCGAACTTGCTGAACAACATTTCTAAAAACGGCTTGTCACGTCGAACTTAAAAAGCAGTTAAGAAAGACTGCACATCTCTGGGAGTAAAGTTGTCGAAATGGGAAAAGCAGCGCCATGGTGTAACACAAATTCCAGTTACATTCACTTGTTGGTCGTCCAAATAGTCGCAAGCTTGGTCTTCAGTCTTAGTTGCTTTTAAAATATAACCTCGAACTTTAAATAGAACCTCTAACGTTTAGAGGAGATACGTATTAGGATACTGAGCCATAGTGACATCCAACGACGATAAGGATCCGTTTCCCATGTTGAAAAAGATGATAATAAACCTTAGTGACATTCAGCGACGATATGGGTCTGTTTCCCATGTTCAAATGGACAGACGTAGACCTTAGTGACGTTAGATAGTCAATAAGGGCAAAAATCCTATGCGCTAAGCCAAGAAAACTGTTTTTAGTGTCCAAGTCGCTGCTTAACAAATCGATTGCTAATTCACGATTGCTTATTCCATGAGGGTTTTTCCAGGGTTGGCTACTTGTAGGTTGCATTGTTGCTTGGTGCTTTTCTGGATTTTACTCATACGAAACTTTCATCTGGCGTAGACTTAGGCTGCGTTCCAACTGGCGGTTCAACCGGGGTTGAAGTGCGATTTTAACACGGGTTGTTCAACTCGCCTGTTTCCACTGGCCAAACCCAAACCTATGGCCAAACCCGGGTTCAAAGTGGAGTTTAGAGAATTGTTGTTCGACTCCACTTCGAATCAGGTTTGAACCCAGCAGAAGCGGGTTGAAGGATGTTCCGCGTCTGGCTGCTAGGTGGCCAGGAACAACCCAGGATTTCAACCCGGGGTTGTTCAACCCGCCAGTTGAAACGTAGCCTAAGGGTGCGTTTTATTGTGAACGGAACTGAAGTCAGAAGTCTTGGTTATGGCAGCGGCTTTCAAATCCCAAATCTAAAATAACGAATGAAGAGCCATTCAGTGAAGGAAGAAGTCCTGTAGTAAGTCGATTGAATACCCTTGAGCTGTCGGAAAAGTCGATGACGGAGATGTAGTCAGTTTCTTGGACTTGATCCAACATAAGATGCATCGCTTCCTTTATTTGCTTGAGTTTTTTACCAGATATGGAACCACTGACATCAAGAATGAAAACCACGTGTTTGGGTAAAGGCGTTTTAATTGGAGGTGCGAAGAAATGCACGAAGTAACAATCAATCACCTATTTAAAATTGTTATTTTTTGTTTGTATTATTATTATTTTTGTTATTAGCCTCTTTTCGTATAGAAATTGATTAATGTGGGGAATTTTAAATCATAAGAGACACTTACGTGAAGTACGCCTCCGGAGCCAGATTCAGCACTGTTGTCTAGACCATACTGAACAATGAATTTGCGAAGACCTTCGGGGGAAACTTTTGACTGTTGTTCGGGGGTTGGACGGTATTTAATCTGGACGTTGTTTGCTGAGACAGTTTTGATTGTTGCAATGTCCTCATCTGTTGGAGAAAGAAAAAAATAGAAGGTTTTTCTTTAACTTTAAAGCTTACGTATGTCAAAAAGCTCGTGGTCGTTGGTTCGGAGTTCTTTAACTCGAATACCAGTCGCCGGTGGCGTTTCCAAGATGTTAACACGCACGCTGACGTCTTTGACGATTTGCTTGAATTGAAGGTTGACAGCTAGCTCATACTGGGAAGCACGTCTCGGCAGCAATTCTTCGTAAGTCAAGTTGAAGGTGCCTTTGCTGCCCGCTTCCAAGTTGACTGATACCTCGAACTTGTTCGAATCTCTGGCACTGCAACGATTAAAAAGGCAACTCTTGTGTTAAAGAAACTATTGAAATGGATTGATCACCAAACTTTACTTTGTCGCAACTTGCGCGGCACTTTGCCTCGAGGCGACTGCTTCACTGTATTCCGCTTGCGCCTTTCCTTTTTCCTTGACAGTAGCTCGGTATGTCTTCCCATCGATCACCCTAATTGAAATGACGGCCGTTGGTAGTACGAAATTTCTTTTTAAGAGGATTTTACATGAGGAATGACGAAATGAACGCAGTTTCAGGTAGAATGACTTGAAAGAATACTTCTTGGGCCCGTGTGTCTGGATTTGCAACGCGATAAGAAAACTGGGTAGTAGCATACCGCAACTGAACTAAGGATTCCACATGTACCGAGTACAAATCAGGACTCGTGCGTAGTTCCTTGACTTTTTCTGTCTGTTTCTAAAGATCAAAATATTTCAAGATTTAGTTTTTCGACTGTAAGAGCACGAATAAACTCAAAAACGTATCCAAAATCACTTCATAAGTGAAACAAAGTTGATTAAACTTTTTCATTGCGCTCGAACTCAAGGACTTGATTCTGGCTAAAAGTAAATGGGAGTAAAAGGTTTTATTTTACCGGTGAATTTTCTCTCCTTTCGCGTGACAGAATCCATGTAGGCTCAGCCGGTGCTGCGCAAGTGGCGCTCAGACACAAACCAACCAACAGAACCCACTTCATGATTCAAGTGTAATACACTGAAATGTGAATCCGATCATTTTTCCACGTTGTATATATGCCTAGACGGGTCGGTTAGTGGGGATTCCCTGTTCCGAACACCTTTTCACCATGATATTTCCCAAAGTTCACCAGAATTCAACTCCTCGAACCACTTGGTCCTTCATTCCGTTTTCGAAGAGGAAATCTAAACTCGCGAAGGATAACAAAAACCGTATTCACGTTATAGCATGAGTACGATTATTGCACCACTAGAACCTGTTCTATTTGTTTTATCTCGTTCCATCTTTTGTTTCAAGGTTGAAACCCTGCCCAGCATCCATTCTTCTCGAATGAATCTTTTCCTGGTAACGCACGTACGTCATTCGAAAACATGGGTTCTGGTTCCCGTATACCTTAGCTTATTGATGCGAAACTCACAGATGGCACTGGTATTTGTTATTGTTTTGTAAAAGCCTTGCGTAAGAAAGTTAAAAAGAAATAGATAGCTAATTGCCGGCAAAGTTTCTAAGTTTGTTTTGTTTCTGTGAAGTGCAACTTGGTACCGCAGTTTGTTGTAGCAGCACAGTGTCCTAAACTAAGTCGTCGAACTTGCTGAACAACACTTCTAAAAACGGCTTGTGCCAAGTGCAACTTGGCACTCGGGTCTTCTGCAGCAGTACAAAGTCCTAAGTGAAGTCATCGAACCTTCGGAACAAGATTTCTAAAAAGGGCTTGTCACGTCAGATTTAAACGCAATTTAAAACAACGTTTTTTTCTGCGCAGCTAGTGCACAACCCAAGAGACGTATTTCTTAGGCAACGTATTTGACATGGTTGCAAGTTTCATTTGCATGATATTTATTCATTATCCACTGGTGTAATGTAGTGAGCGCCATCTGTTTTATTGCCAGAGAACTTTTTCGTGGAATGCCCTGGTTTTAACGAAAAGTTGTTCCGAAATTCCACATGCTAACCGCCTAGTACACAGAAGTGTCAATTCAGTCGTTTTATACATCACATATATGACTTTTCCCCCATGATAATTCCCCAAGCTCGCGAGAAATCAACTCCTCAAGCTACTCGATTCTTAATTTTCTATAGAAAGAGGAAACCCCCTCCAAACTTGAAGAAGAAAAACCCCTCTAAAGTCTAAGGATAACGTTAGCATGGCGTCGGGGATTGAGCCACCAAAAACCTATCCTATTTGCTTTATTTCGTTTCATCTTTTATATCGAAGTTAAACCTCCCAGCAAAGCTTTTCTCGCATAAACTTTTCATATTTTCCTGGTAGCGCATGTATGTGATTCGAAAGTGTAGCTTAAGAACGTGTGTGGTTTTGTTGTTGATGAAGAAGTTTATATCCAAGGATGATCACCGATGCTTTTGATATTTAATGAGAAGTGCACTACGTTATTGCTGTAGTCTACTCGGTTTGTTGACAGGCGGCACCGGGTCTAGCTCTTGACTAGCCCTTGTAGGGGCGGGGCCAACTATGACAAGGGAATCGGATCGCTATATACGTGCTTTATCCTTTTTTACTTAGTCCAGGTTAAAAAACAAAATAAAAACTAGAAAGCTAAGCTATTCGGGAGCTTAACACAATTTCGTGCTTTAAGTGAAGCAAAGCAACAGTTTGTATTCGGTAATCCACGTCTTAAGGACAAAACCAATAACTTAGGAATAAAATAGCGCTTATGAAGCGTAGTCCGGTATGGATCGGGAAGGCAACAGCTAAGCTCAGGGCGTGGCTTCTGCGGTCCCAGGCTGTCCAATTGGCGGTAATACTATTTGATCCGTTAATTGGTCATTTGCGCAGCACTGCCCCCAATACCTTTAAACAAATAATAAATAAAAAGTTAGAATGATAAGAGAACTCAAAAGTGAAACAAAGTCAGTGGGGAAAACTTACAGTTGTCTGTCAGCGCACATGCGTTGTTCCTCTTCATATGTCATTTCGAATGCTTCGACAGCTCTAGCAGTAAAGCTGTCGAAATGGGTCATGCAGCGCCAAGGTGCAACACAAACCCCAGTTACATTCACTCCTTGGTAGTCCAAATAGCTGCAGGCTTGGTCTTCAGTACTTAAAGGCTAGAAACAAACAATAAATTTGTTAATAACTTTAAATTGCAAAAATAAAATAACAATTTTACTCTTTTAAGTCCCACGAGTAACGTATAAACAATGCCTTCTTTAGTGTACTCGATATGAGTAAGATTGACACTTCCTAGGCTTAAATGACTAGTTTCATTTATCTTCTCGGTAGTCGTGGAAGTGGTGGTAGTTGTAGGCGGAACAACTGGCAAGGGTCTCGGCATTGCGGGGAGTGGTTGACTCGGGCGCGCAAACCCACTTCCAATTCCTGAAGCCAATCCATAACCTCCGCTTGCTGTACCGATTGAACTAAATCCACCACTCGAGAAAGCGACTGCATTTGCTCCACCGAAGCCGACACCGCCAAATGAAGAACTGAGAGGAGCAGCGAAAGCCCCACCGGTAATTACTGGTTTGATAGGTTTAGCTTCTGCGACAGAGGTGGAGTTGGGCTTGACTACCAGCAGTGACGTCAGAAGAGTTACAAAACCGTACTAAACAAATAAGAAAGTAAAAAAATATAAAAAGTTGGAATGAACGGGAATTTTACCAGTGTTATTCACAACGAACCAGCTTTTGTTTAGTTTTTTCTTTCCTTTTTTTTACCTTGAGAGAGAGTTCGAGCGCTTTCTTCTTATACGAAGGCTCAGTTTCATTCAACTCTGCTTTACGCAGGAGGTCTTTGATGGTCAAGTAGGACCAGAACCGTTCCAGGAAATGCGTAGGCGATTTGGAGGCAGAGGGAGGGGCTTCGGTGACGGGAGCCTGAGTTGTAGTAGGAGTAGGACGGGGACAGTCGTATGCCCCTACCGCTATGGCTGCTATTCCTGGGAACGGCACAATATTTGCATCTCCAAATGGCCTGCATCTCCAAATAAGACTGGACAGTTTTGAGTACGGGCCGGAAGCGGAAACGCCTTGCACTGTGGCTTCTGGTAAGGCTAGGGCATTGGCATCTTTCAGTTTCCCTGCGACCACGAGTTCCCCGCCTCCGAAGTACGTGGCGAGTGCGGGTGATGTAACGTTCGCGACTGTACCGTTCGCGTACTTGAATTCCACGTCGGTCAAGGCGGGAGAGGCGATATCGCGGAAAAACTCCCCGAGTTGGAGAGCAGCGTCCGCGTCCTCGTAGATGCGTCGCGCGAAGCCTTTGTTTTGCAGGGAAAGCTTTTTCAACAGCTCGAAATCCGCTCCTGTACCAAATCCGAGCGAGAAGAGTGACACCAAGCGGTCCGAGTCTTCTTTCCGGATGTTGACCAGGATCTTGTCGACGTTGGTTTCACCCGTGGTGGCTTGACCGTCGGTTAGGAAGACGACGAGAGGCGTGACTGGTTTGGGAGGAATGGCACGGAATTTTTTTACTAGTCTGATTCCGTCCAATAATGCGTCGTTGATGTTTGTACCTGTCAGAAAGACAAGCAAAAAAAAGTTAGCACGGGGTTATGGTTTAAATCAGTAATTCTAGTCAGGTAAAGCAAGAGGAACTGTTAAGAAAACACAAGTATTGATATTCTTGTTTTCAGCTTACTAACCTCCTGTGACTTTTAAAGCATCCACCATGGATTTGATACGTTGTTTATTGGAAGCGGAGGCAAGGTATACCAATAGTCCTGGAGCGACTTCCTCGGCATCGGTAATAGCAGCAATCCCAGTACCGGAATTAGTAGGAGCCTTTTTCAGATCCCAAATCTAAAAAAAAAATTCGGTGATTTTAATTATGCAGTATACTAAGTCGAATTGCTTCAAGAAGCTCTTCGATAATGCATTAATAAATATACTCACAAATTTGTAGA
>JAGJRP010000159.1:0-73382 GCA_022832235.1 Lepidurus couesii
TAGGGGCCAAGTGTCCTAATGGCTGCAATGGTAATGGTGTTTGTAACAATCTGGGGAAATGTTACTGCAATCCGGGTTATGCCTACCCGTACTGCGACGTTCTGGGAGTAGGAGGGAGCGAGGATGGGGGACCAGCCGCAGATCCTAACAGTTAGCTAGCCTTCCAGAGTTTACGCTGACGCCTTAATCTAATTTTATCCTTAATTTCGTTCCCCTAGAATCGAGTGCCTTCGTGACAGGGTTATACGTCTTCTTTCTGGGAATCGTTCCTCTCATTGTCATCTTGTTGTGTCTTTGGTTCCATTGCTGTAAGAACTCTAGGAGCCGAGAACAATGGTGGAGCAAGCTGACCGGTCGGGGGACCAGCAAACAGCCGCTACCGTACGTATCGGGTGACAGTTGCATGGGTATTTGGGGAGAGAATGCACGTTTTGGGATCGCACGGTGTTGGGAAAGGTTCATGTCCTGTGCATGCTGCGTTAAGTTCAGGGTATGGTTAAGCGGCGCCCGGCAAACCACCGTTACAGTTACTGCGGAGGCGAACCGTCGTGTAGTAGACAAAGCGTCGATATTCGCGCAAGTTCCGCGGACGAAAGCGCCACCTGGCACCCGAGTTTCACTAGACGATGAACCGCCCCGTGAATGCTCGCCAGGTTCTAGCCGTCCCGACAGCGGACTCGAGTCCGAGGACGAGGACCCGTCAGCTGAACCGGAGCTGGTGGGTACGATTCGGTTCGTTGGTGAGTTCGACTCTCCGCGGATGCCCCAGCGCGTGAGGAACTCGTTGCAGACTAGCGACACCTGCGGCAAAGAAGACGGGAAGGGGGTTAAGTCAAAACCGAGCAAAAAGACGGGAGTGCTCGAGAACACCGTTGAGCAAGAGAAGGGTAAAGGAGTTAGACCGAAAATGAACAAAAAGAGTGTAGCGACCGAAGAGGAGGCTGGGTTTACTGACGTGTCTGTCCAGTTGGTAAGCAAATCCGAGAAACCTAAGCTGAAATCGTTCGGGGTGGCCAGCGACCGTTTGGTCACTGAGGTTATTAGCATCTCACCTATTCATTCCCCTGAAATAAGTCGCCATTACTCCCATTCCCCTTCCGCGTCACCGTCCTCTTCCCCTCGCTTGCACCGCAAGAAAGAGAAGGACGGCAGCGAGCCTGAGAAACGACAGTTCAGCAACTGGCTAAAGGACCACGTCAACTTAAAGATACCCATGCCTACCTTCAAACATTCATCGCTTAGCAAAACCCCTTCTACACCCATGTCAGAGGTCAGCACCCCTAAAACGGCGGATACCCTAGCCTCCTTTGAGATAGATTTAGGTAGCGACCAAGAGGTTGAAGTTGAGCCCAACAAGATCTCCGCGAAGCCCTTCAAACCTACATGTCGTGCTCCTCCTCCTCCTCCTCTATCCAAAATGCTATTGTCTCAGTCGTTAAAACACCCTGGCCCTTTACCTACCCAACCCAAACCTCCCCTGATCAAGGTCTGCTCCGACGATTCCGACTTGGTTGGAGTTCGCTCGCCGGTTTCTAAATCCCCAATCGTAAAGACCTTCTCGGCGGGTTCAGTGTCGATCGGAGCTACCCGAGAGAAGCAACCTCTGGTCAAGTCGCTATCAACGGGCTCGGAGTCGGGTAAAACAGCCACCCGACCCGTTGAGAAACCTCCACCGCCTCCGGCGCCGCCAGCTAAGCTTAAACCGTCGTTTCAAGTCAAGCTTTAAGTTCTACCATTGCTATTCTAATCTTAGCCTTTCTTTCCTGAGTGCTGATTTCCATTTTTGCTTTAATGCTGAATATTTGGCTTTTCTTCGCTTGTCGTTGTTCCAACAGGTCCAGAGGAAGTCCGGATTTTACGCGTCCAACGGTAAGTCATGGTTCCTCCAAACGGGGAACGTTGTGGCAGATCTGGCGCGGTAAGGACGCAACGGCTTCGCAGCGCGGCGATGAGCTTTTGCCGACTACTCGCCAGCCGAACCATCCGCTACCTCCAGTTCCGCCAACCGCCAATGGTCGTCTGTCCAGCTTTAGCGCCAGCAATACCAAGGGTGTCAAAGAACCCCTAGGAACATTGCTTGGCAACTATAAAGGCTTCTCACTATCGCCTTTATCTGAACAGCCTGATTCTAGCTTTGATTCGAGCGTCGATTCTACTGTAGAGATCCCTCTTACGCCCCCCGGCTCTACTGTCCCACATACATCACAAGTCGCTTCCTTGAAATCCCAGTTCATGGGTACTAATAAATCGTCCTCTAAATCCAATCCTACCCCACCTACTATTGTAAGTACCCCCGCTAATGTGGCACCCGTTCGGCCGGCCCCGACCGCACCACCGAGTAAGATACCACCGGCTGTCCAGCCCACTTCGGTGGGTATTTTGGCCGGACGCACCAACCTCAAGTCTTTGATAAGTTCCCCTATACCGCGTGAGCCTGTAAGCTCACCCAAGCCCAGTATTAGTGTCTCAGACGTGCCACCTATTGTAAAGAACACGTCGGTAAGTAGTGAAGTACCAATAGTGACTTACGCTTTGCCAAACAAGCCGTCAGCGACCATTACGCCGATTCGGCGTGCACCGTCCGTTCCTCCGACTAAAGACAAGGTTCCGGAGACTCATACGGAGATTGTGATCACCAAGACCATCGAACCCATCAAAACGGAAGACAAACCGTTGAGTAATCCTTTTCAGTTACGCAGTTTCTTTAAGTCTAAAGACGAGACATACGGTAGCAAGCCGCAGGAGTCAACTAGCTCTGCTGTCATGTTCCGCTTTCCGTCAGCCAGGAAGCAAGAGAAGGACAAAGGGGAGAAGAAGGACGAGAAACGGGCGGATTCCTCTGCGTTGCAAAGAGTCACGTCCCTGTTCAAGTCCAGCGGCGAGGACAAAAGCGATAAGGCCACCACTGAACAGGCCAAGAACAAAGAAAGCGTGGGTAAAGTAGAGGACAGCAATGAACCGAAAGGCGCGATGACGTTACCACGCGTCCAGAACTTGAAAGCTAACAAGATCGACCGTCAGAGTTTACGCAACTTGGAGATCTCGGACCCGATACCTCAGTCCAACATCGAGCTCCCTTCCAAAGTCATGCCGGTGCGCAGTGCCCCTACCCCTCCTTCAGCCCCCAGGGTCACTTTCAGTACCCTGCCGCGACAGAAGTCTTCTGAAGACAAAGCGGACTTTACCCGAGCCGAGAGTATGCGATTGGGTCAGGTAACCTCACGTCCCTCCATCCCTCAGTTTGGCTCCATGCGGAGCAAGCGACCGCTGAGCGTCCCGGCAGCGCGACCGACTTCCCCTCCCCCGAATCCGCCTCAAAAGGAAGCCGAGTACATGTACGACGATTGCTTCAACACCGTCGCTCCGTTAGCCAAGCTCGAAGAAGAGCCAGGTTCGCCGAGTGATAACATTTATTCCGTTATCGATGACCCGGGAACCCCGGCGGATCCGAGGTTAGCTAAGATCAAGTCGCTGGACGACACCGTGTCCGCTAGTAGCAACAGTAGCTCGGATGGCCTCCTGTCCGAAATCGTCTGCGAACTCCAGAAGAAGAACCTCAACTCCATTTATTCCTCGACAGCCAAAACCTCCACTTCAGCTACCAATTCAGACTCCTTACCATCGAGTACCTGTGTTACTTCTCCTTCCTCCGCTAACCCAACCGCTACTTCGTCCACTGGGACCCAGCGTCTACCGCGGTATGCCCCGAGTGCTATTACTACCATAAATTATACCAAGCCTATATTCTCAACTCCTCTTTACACACCTACTGGGACGGCCAAATCGGCTACTACAAACCCACCGGTAACTTCTTTAACTACCGCCTATGCCGTAGGGAATGTCCCTAGTGCGTCTGCTAACACCAATACCGCTAGTAGCGGATTGGCTGCCAGCAAGCCAGTCTATTCCCTTACCAAAGTTCCCGTGACGTATTCGACACCAGCAATGACTACCGTAGCTGCGTCCAATACCGTCACCAGCCCTATCAGCAAGGTGCCTCCGGGAGCTACGTCATCCGGAGTATCCTTCGCACCAGTTTCCACCGCGTCTACGTATAAACCCTATTCAGTAGCAGCGGCCGCCCGGAATCGGTACTTGGAAGGTAACGCAGCTACCACCGGAGTTACTAGCAACAAACCAACTACGGCGGCGGAGGTAGAACCAGTAACTTCGCCGACTTCAACGGTAACTACCGCTGCAGTGCGTAGTCCAGTCGCTTCTTCGGGAGCAGTGAAGACTCCAAGCACCGTACCGGCCAATACTAGTGCGGTAAAGAAGGACGTTCCAGCTAGTTCCAAGGCGGGACCGACCCCGACCGCGTCGTCAAGCGCTGCCGCGGGGAAGGTCACGAAACCGCCGTTGAAGACGGGTGCTAGTAGTGTTGGCCCAAGTAAAGCTTCGGTGGGTAAGACTGGTGCGATCGGTGCGAAAGTGGCGGTGAATTCCAATCCCAAAACTACCAAGTCCAGTAGTATTGCTATTAAACTAACATCTCCTACGACGACTACCCCTCCTTCAGCCTCTGCGACCAGCGTATCTAGTCTTGGTAATAGTAACTCTAAAGCTTCGTCTGCAGTGGACGGGCGACCGTCTCATGTTATGTCTATGCAGCAAAAATTTGATAATTCGAAAGGAAAAGGCAGTACTACTGCCGCTGGTAGTGCGACTGGTACGCGTAAGCCAGGTAATGTGTCTGGACCCAGGTCAACAAAGAGTTAGCCTATCTTTTCTTGTGTTACTGTGTTTATTTCGTGCTGTATTTGTGTATGAAGTTTCGTTTCTGGTCGTGTACAGTTGGATTTTCGCCATTACAATTGCGAACATGCTCTCTCGCTTCTTAAGAAGGATCGTTAGTACTTTTAATTTGTGATTTTTAGTAGTTGTTGTTTTCAAATCCATCCTGAACTCCGAAGCGGGTTGACTAAACTCGAAGTGATTACAAATACAATTTCTTGACTGCAAATCAGAATCCTTACGTTATTACGTGTGATGTGATAATACTGATACAAAAAGCAAACAAAAATAAACTTGGTAATCTTGAGCGTTATACTTCAAGGATGTTTCAAAGGCTTCATTGTTAGATTAACCAAAAAACACGTACGTCAATCTCATCGTCGTATCTTATCTCACTATACGAGATAAATCCCCGTTTCAGTGCTAAAAAACCTTAACAGATAGTGGTTGTCTATAGTTGCTATAAGTACTATAGAATATAGACTCTAGTATCCAACCCAAACAACGTATAGCCATGGGCGGATGGACCATTTTGGCTAGTGAATTTAAATTCAAGCATCTGACCCATGCGCATCATAATCCGAAACTGTTTTCCTTGTCCCAGGTAAATACTTTTTTTAAAAAAATCAGGAATAAATTCAATCCGCTATGTACATGACTTTTATTACCATCATCTCTCAACGTAGTGGCAAGAACCGCACAAGGTTTCAGTAGCTTACCTGTACTACCGACTGTTTTGGGCCATCTTTGCTATCTGTTCCTTGGTAGCGTCGATCATATGCTGGGGGTTTCCATACTGGTTTATTTACTTGACGGATCTGGGCTTCTTGGGCTTAACTGTTCACTTGGTCCTTCATGCAGTGGTGGTAATCCAGCATCTTGTCGACGAACGCAATGGTAAAACTACCCCACGACCCCTAACAACTAATCTAAATATTTAGAGCATAAACATAATTGTTTACTGTACTGTTGTACCCCTATTAGGAGTCGAGCCCCACATGAGACCGTTACTGAAGATCGCATGGTTCTTGAGTAATAGTTCTACGCCCCTGGCACTGGTTATTAGCATAATCTATTGGACCTGTCTTTACGGAACAACAGGTAGGGACAAAGAGATGCATTTATATGATACATAATAACACACTAAAGAGGAATGGCCACCAAAAGTAACACTGTCTTAAACAACTAGAGCAAAGTATCTGTTTCTATTGTTTGATACGTTTCTTTTCATCATGCGGCAAGTAGATAAGCTATTAAAGAAAGAAATTTTACTTACTTTTTGATGACCAAATTCTTTGTTTAATGCTTTAAGCATGGAGGTAAACAACGTCCAGGTACTCGAAACCATAACCACGGCAGCAGCGCCATAAGCCACGCCATCACTCGTCTGTTACGTCATCTGTAACTTTAGCATGTCAACAACGAATCAAGGGCTAACGGCTAACTCAACAAATGTTAAATATCCATTTTCATGAAACATAATTAGTTACTCGTTCATTGCTGTAGACAACATCAAAGCACTCATAAAATGTTAACATGAGATATTAATGCTCTGATGGCTAATTTGTTGTTTACATTGTTCATTCGCTCCTCTTAGTTCTGACGTATCCTGGGGTGAACGCAATTGTGCACGGTGTCAACAGCGTTGTGGTGCTGTTTGATATCTTCGTAAGCGCTAGTCCGTTCCGTATTTTGCACTTCTACCAACCATTGTTATGTCTGACTGCGTACGTGATCTTCAGCGTGATCTACTATTACGCCGGTGGCGTCACAGCAGATGGCTCTCATGCAATTTACCCAATCCTAGACTGGGAAAATGTCAACTACACTTTGTACTTCGTGATTGGCGGTGCCTTACTTTTCCCTATCTTCTATATGTTTGTGTGGTTGTTGCACCAGTTGCGACTGTATTTGGCTGCCAAGTTTACTAAGAAGTCTAGAAAGGATCTTGTAGGTTATATAAATAACGGTGCTAATTAATGTATAACCTTGCTCGTAATAAGGGAATAAGGGTAATAAGGGATTTCATGTAAATTGTAAATCCAAGCTTGGTTGTATACTCTGTAATAAACTGGCAACCCGACATAATGTAAGGGGAAAACGACAGACGGAAACACAACACAACACGGAAAAACTACCACCAGTGGAAACTAAAGCTGTACAACCACAACGTCATGAAAATAAAGTTCTACCGTCTCTTGCAATATTCTTAAAGAAAATTGCGTATATCCTGTTTTAAATTGTACAGTTTAATTGTTTACTGCACAAAAATTTAATTTTATACGTCAAGCGAATATTAGATAGTCAAGGCACAACTAAAACTGCAGACCACAAAGGGAGAAGGAAGTATGGAAAAAAACTAACTGCGCACATTGATTATTCTACTAATTCCTGACATTTGAAGCTGTACTCCACAACAAGTATATCACATTTCTTAACGATTTTTTGATAATAAGGAAACGCCAAGACTACGAGTGAATACAAGCTCGGAGTTTATAAAATCGATCTTTTCTCTTTTAAGATTGTAGAAAAAAATTGACCCACAAAGTAGAAAAACATCCTTGCTTCCTTCGCACCACGTGGCTTAAACCCGCATGGGCCAATTTAAACCATTAATTTACAATTGTCAATTGACGCCGGCTCAACCAAACCCTGGAAAATAAAACAAAAAGGCATATTAGAGTACATTATTCCAAACAAATACAAAATCACAACACACACTATCATGGCCCTAGATACATAAACTAAAATAGTATGTCAAGTAGGAAAAGTAAAGTATTGGCAAGAAAAAAAATCGAGTCTGCCAGGATTCGAACCTGGAATCTTCTGCTCCGTAGGCAGACGCGTTATCCGTTGCGCCACAGACCCCTTGATACAATTTGGACCAGTTCGCGAAGATACTAAGTGAAAACGGGTATTTCTAAATTGGAAAAAGACTCGAAAAAAGAGTCAAAAAGCAATCCGAGCCTGCCAGGATTCGAACCTGGAATCTTCTGCTCCGTAGGCAGACGCGTTATCCGTTGCGCCACAGGCCCCTTGTGGAAGGGCTCCACAACTCTGGGTACCCTACATTTAGACCAGTGGTCCCAACCACCGGGCCGCGGCGGGTGAGCAAGTGGGCCGCGCACGTACTGAACATTTCCTATCGGTCCATAGAAAATTTTCCCTTACAAATAGGTTCGCGAAAAGGTTGGGGACCACTGAATTTGACGGTTACTTTCGAGGTAATAAAAGATAGAAAAGATGGAAAAGACGGAAAAAGAATTTCGAGCCTGCCAGGATTCGAACCTGGAATCTTCTGCTCCGTAGGCAGACGCGTTATCCGTTGCGCCACAGGCCCTTGTTGAGCAATCAACGAATTTGCAAAGAAACTCATTAATGATACTTTTGTAACGGGAAAAAATTAAAATAAATTACCATCTTCCACATTTAATACAATACGATAAGTATTTACTTACAAAGACCTTATAGAAAGGAAAAAAAGAAGTAAAAAAGCTTCGAGCCTGCCAGGATTCGAACCTGGAATCTTCTGCTCCGTAGGCAGACGCGTTATCCGTTGCGCCACAGGCCCCTTGAATACGCTGTGCTTCCTGGCCGACTTTTTTGAACAAGTCCCCAAAGCATTCTCGCATTCCAACCCCTTTTGTTCGATTTTAGGGTACGTGAGCATGCGTATATATAATAAGACGCACGTTCCAAGGTTAAAAGAAACTTATTATAAACTAGGTAACCTTAACACGATGACCTTAACCTTAATAAACGGATCCCGACATTGACCTCAGTCTTTGTAATTACTTTAATTAATAACTACTTTACGTTAACTTGTAAAAAAAATATTTAAAAAGTTGTCTCCAAAACAGGACTTTGAAAGGTGACTCATTTTTTTTATGAACGCTGAACGTGTACCCATCCAACTGCGTATCACCTTCCAAACCTTATTTTTTTACATCGGAAGTTTTTTATTTGTTGTCTTTTAAAAGACAAAAAGAAAAAACCACATCGATATTTGAACTCAAGATACGCAGCTGAACATCCAAGTTTGACCTTAAAATTAATAACAAGAACACAAAAAAAAGAACTAGCCCGAGATGTTAAGGCTTACCCTATTCCCGCGCCCAAGATGAGCGATAATAGATTGGTGATTACGACAGTGTACACAACTTCTTTGGAAAACAACCCATTGTTGCCAATCTTGGAACAACGCATAGAATAATACGTTTTGCGCTTTACTCCACCTTGTCCCTGGGCTGGATGGCTGAATTTCCAGTCCCTGCAACAAAAATACCTTTCTGTTAGCAAAAAAACAGCGGAGATCGCAAACCAAACCCACAAATGAACAATAAGGACAATTTTTTTTTATTTTATTTTTTTACTTTGGCGGTTGCTGGTCAGGCCTGCTACTCCAATCCCAAACCCAATCCGTATGAGACTCTACAGGTGTCAATCCCTCCTACATGCGTAAATAATACAAAAATATTACATTTACAGCCATTCAAGCACAAATGTCAAGTCACCTTGCAAAAATAATTAATATACACGCCTCTCAATTCTTCTCCCTCTGTCGCAGGCTCGTTGTTAGGACTATTGGGCGGAGATTTGGGTCTACAGCACAGAAAAACGAGTTCCAGATGCAAAGAATCACAAATGATGACGCATTTAACTTACGAACTATGCGGAGAGTTCTTTCGCGTCGAGGCCAAAGACACGCGCGCTGAAGACGCATTACTTTCTCGCTGCGCTTCACGGAGCAATCGCAAGTATTCTTGACTTGGAGCAACATTGGACAAATAAGGTAACGAAGGAGTTCCTCGATCCGGAGCTGGACTATGAACAGGACTCAACGATATGTCACTTACTTCCACCCAAGATTCTAAATTTCAAAAAATATAAATAAGTTCGAGAACCACACAATCTTAAAAACTCTTCATCAACACAACTTTAAGAACGCTTAGATCTTTGTTTTCAAATAAAATCTTAAACAATCAAAGCTTCAACATAATAGACTCAGTTCAACCAACTGGAAATTAATTACACTGACTAAACGGAGTATTCTTAAAAGTCACTACATTTGGAACCGCTGAACCGCGAATCGAATTGCTAAGCTTTAGAATCTTAGAAACGCAGAAGATTAACGGTAAAAAATCTCCGAAATTCCCTGTTTCAGCTCTTAAAACTACCTACGGCAACCAATTTAATCTACGAAAGTCACTGACCCATCTTTATCTAAATACGCTGCAGTTCCACCCACAAACTCTTTCTCTTTAACCTCCCAAGTCACTGCCCTATCCCTTTCTGAAACCTCTGAAGGGCGTGAACTGGTCTTTGTAGGCCGAAGAAGGCGAATCTTGGACACTCGCCAACATCGTGGTCTAGGTTCGAACGGTTCAAACTATTAGTTCAGGCGGCGAGACGTCAAAAAAACTCCCAAAAGACGCAAAATTAGGCTAACGACCTTCGCGTGTTACGCCGTCACAAGGCCACCACGTGGTTTTGCATATCAACACAGCGTAAAGTCGCACTTTTGTACAAAGTACAAAGCATACTTTACAACTTCCTTGTGTACAAAATTCGAACCGATCCCTTATCATTTCCCTAGGCAACCCCTTGTAATCGTATCGAAAGGAAGTTGGAACAAAAGAATGAAAAGGAATAATTGGTGACAAACTTTGTCAATTCCACCAAGATTTGAAAGTTCTTGAAACAAAAGCGAAGGAAGGCGTTTGACTTTGATGGACACAAAAGAGTTGTGGGAACTGGGAAGTTTCTCGGCGAATTTGTTTGTCTTCCTTTTATTTTGAGACTCCGAAGAAAAGCTGAAGTCACCTAGATTGCTCACAAAGAACACGATTAACCCGTGCTTTTGCTCACGTCCACCCCGGACAGATGACCAAGCGATGTCTACGTGCAGTTATGTCATTTACATTCGCAAAACATTCGATTCGAGTTCGCAACAATGAAAAAGACAACTTACCGACCAAACTTTCCTCCGCTTGTTTCGCCATTCCGGCCATTTTCGACCCTCTTTCTTGTAAGACTCTGGTTTGAAAATTTCTTCAAGAAATTCAAATTGACAAGCGGATTCAAAACCTGGCAAAAAACGTCCGCAGTGATCTCGTATGGAACTAGACAACTGCGGATCTCGGAACTTTGTTGCCAAGCGCCAACTTGGATTTTCAAACTTGTTGCGTCCTGATAAGTTCCTATGTGACCTAATCTATTTATTGTGTCAAAAACTAAATCCCAGGATCGATTTCCCAACTTCTGTCACACTCTTGTCAAGCGAGGAATGCGCACTTGACTCTGGGAGTTAATATTATAAGAAGGCAAGACCACCGACACTACTGTACTGTGCTCACCAACCACAACACAACGTCGCTGTGTTTTGCTTACTGCGTCACAATCGTCGTCCGACGACGACTTTAATGAAAGTGTAGCTTCAAACAATTTTAGAAGGAGGTTTCATGAAATGATAACGGTATAATAAATTAAGAAATAAATATTACAAGCTTATTGGGGAAGAAAGAGGAAGAAATAGGGATTAAGAACGTTGAGGTCAAATAGTCCTAATTTGGTACAAGTAGTCGTTTTGCACGCACTCGGCATTGTCAACTGGGTCGACCACGCTGCGTGGCTTCCAAGCTTACACAGCACGCATTTGCGCTTGGAGTGAAGTTTCGAAATAACCTACAACGCTTAATCCTTATATCACGTAAGTTAAATCCCTTAGCTCTTATTAACTAAGCTGTTTTTAGACCTGACGTTCATTTTGGAGAGGTAGAATCCTCTACTAAGCATATGTTGGTCGAGTTTGTGCTCTGTTCGACTTCTAGTTTTCAAGGGGAAACTTTCTGAAGTTTTTTTTGTTAAGAAGACATCTTTTTTGGTAGGGCAATCATGCGGGTACCACCAACTCCAGAAGATAATGGTTACCATAACCAAGAATCTCCATCCAACACTGGCTCAAACAGAAGCATCTCCGTGAACACGAACAGTAACAATGAACAGAACGTAGTACAACAACCACCTACATCACCGTCCAGAAATGGCGACTTTTCAGAGTACTTATGGATGGAAAATGAAGAAGAGTTTGAACAACAAGTAAGCCTTGTCTTCCTTTAGGATCCTCGAAGATTCGTGTAGATTCTTACAGTGATTTTTGTAATTTTGGCTTTGTTCGATTTAAGGTTTTCCAAGAATTGGAGGAAGAAGCATTAATGCAACAGTGCATAGAAGCCATGGCTGAATCAGAGCAAAGCCCAACCTCAGATTGGAGACAAGACGATTACGAATTACGCTTTTCAGCTTATAACTCGAACAACAGAGCAACTACTGAAGGACTGGCGTCCAATTTGGAATCTCTCTCAGTAAACGACGCTGTTACACCATCAGAGGTAATTCAAATCTTCCCTTGACTCTTTTAGACTATAAAATAGTCTTTTAAACCATAAAAGACTCTTTTGCAATTCTCTTAAAAGGTCATCGGATGGTTTTAAGTGATATTAATTGTTTTCTTTTATTTTGCAGAGTAAATTGAATCCTGATGCAGCGGAGTTTGTACCTCGTTTCAACACTGTTGCCAACGCCTGAATCTCGCAAAAGAGAGAGAGACAAGTTTGTGCTTTACTTGAGTGAAGATTGAATGAATTGGGTCAATTGTGTGAATTAATTTTTTGAAGTGCATGAGTGTGATCTCTTCCAAACTAAGTTGTTTTTTTACCCCGCGGGTTTTTTGGGGTGATGGTTAGGGATCCATATTTAGCCTTTTTCGTGCGATATATATGACAATTTTTGGTTCCAGAAAAAAAAGTTATTTTTCCTCTCCTTATTGTGACAAAAATTCGTTTTGGTTGTTTTTTGTACATTTTTTTCGTTGGTGAATCTTGTACAAACGGGCGCAAGTAACAAGTTGACACTTTTTGGTCATGACTTTCTCCCCCCGAACGAGTATCTCCTTTGCATAATTTAATTTGTATCAAAAAACACCCTTTTGTTTACGGTAACGGTTGGTTGAGGTTGGTTCTAGAAGTTGTGATTTAGTAAATACAATAGTGCAAAACTTCCAACAAAACTGAACTCATTCTCGTTATTTGTAGCTCATAGAAAAATGATTTATTTACTTAAACACTTCTGGATAATGGAAGCCAAGTTTACCTCGTTTTGAAAAAGAACAGTTTTCAAAACAAATGACGAGAATAAAGAACTACTGGAATGAATGATGATAGAAAATCTCCGCGTTTTGACTGTAATCGCGCGGCAAATTCCAATTAGCTTCTTTGGCACCCAAATAAGCTGCTCCTACGGCCAAACTACTTTGCAGTCGCAACAAAGTGAATTCTTGCAAAGGTTTGGCGGCTGTTTTAACCCCCTTTTGGGACACCACACCTTCCAAAAACCCTTCTTTCATCAAATCCCAGCTGCCCCACACTGCTCCCACGCAAATTATGGGTAATCCTCCTGGGGAATCAATCAAAGTCTAGCAAAGGTTAATAAGGTTAGAAGTGAAGCTTTAAAACTACGCCAAATTCACCTGATGAGCAAATGGTAAAACGGAAGACACATACTGTCCCAAATCTCTTCCTGCGCGCTTGAAAAGCCACCGACAACAAGCATCATTGCTTTGAATGGCGCCGTCAGCTAATTTGACTGCCAAACCGGCAATAGTAGCTTTGTTGAAGTTAGCATAGAAGTGATCCAGCAAGCCAAATGTGTCACGGACGTTAAAATGCTTGAGAATAGCTTGTTTGATGAACGTGGTGTCGCAAGGTGGTGGCCGACGATTGTCTTGCTCGTCAAACACGATCTTTATCGCTTTCTGGGCAATCCACCATGCTATATAATGAGAGAATAAGTTAACTTCCGTTCTTATGATTAAAGAAAGTAAGGAACTTTGGAGTTCTTACCACTGCCTTCATCACCCAGAAGATAACCCCACCCACCACAACGGGCTGTGCTCCGGTCAGGGTTCAAAAGCAGCGAGTTGGATCCAGTACCGGCAATAAGTACTAACCCTCCTAAGAAGACCCAACAAGATTAGGGAACGAAATCAAGAGTTCAAATGTGCTAAGAAACGGATAACCGTTACCATTTTCGCTGGCGGTAGCGATAGCACCAATGGTATCACTAGCAATGTAGATTTTCTGACAAAGTTTGGGGTACTTTGCAACCAATCCATTTTTAAGTTCTTCGTTGGTTTCCTCGTCCTCACATCCGCTTAGCGATAAGCCCTATCAGGTTCAAATTCTTAGATAATTGAATTTATAAGATGAGTGAATAGGAAAACTAAAATACCAGCGACAACAATGTTAAATCTTGAGGCAATCCAGATTTTTGGAGCGCTTCTTGGACCATATCGTGGATGCGTTTCTGGCACTCTGCCATGCCTACTAACTACGTTCGACTCAATGATTTTATTCAAAGCACAAAAATTTTTTTAAAAATCGCTAAAGTAATGTTCTATACCCAATGGTTCGTGGAAGGACCAGGACATTCTATTAGTTTGCTCCCTGTACTGGAAAACAGCACAATAATGGAATGTCCGCCGCCTCTGTAAATCACGCACGCAGCCGCCAACAATGAAAAAGAAAACGTTTTAGCAAAAACCACAATCCTATGCTTATATGAACAATGAATTACCCTTCAATGCCTCCCAAGACTGGATTCTCCATTGCACCCAATAACAAAGACAACCACAAAATTTAGTCAATCCAAATCTTAAACTCCTAGTATCCGTACCGTAGCCCAAAACGCTACAATATGGTATTGATTGACGCTTGGTTCGGTTCGGCCCCACTGACCTAGTGGGAATTCGCTTCCAGACTGAAATTGGAGTTCGGTTCCGTTGCTTCGAGCGTAAAAAACGCTTGTTATCTTGATCGATCTCGATCCCTTTCACCAGAGCGGGCGTTAAAAGGGGCGTGACTTCCTTTCATTCCTTCATTCCACAATGAGATGACGTGCTAATTATGCGCCATTTTCCTCGTAGCCATGAGCTATGAACCTAAACTCAAACGGAGCCACCGACCTCTCCGATCTTTAGATAGCTTCTCAGTTCTGATGAGTTCCGAGAGCATATACGTAAAGGTTCAGACGGAAGATAGAAACCTTAAGAAATAGATGTTGGGTTGGGAAAGTTTAGGTTCTTATCGAAACCAACACACCGTGACCATGACTTTGGTTAAAAGTGTGCTAATTAAATATTTACGCTTTGCTAAGATACGAATATCCAAACAAAACATTACTATCAAAATAATGTAAATAACGTAAACAAAAACTGCTGCATACACGTTTTCCTGTCCAAAGTTCAGCAGAGAACCGCGGACACATAACAACACTGTCTTAAACTTTCAAGACTATTCCTAACTCCTAAAACTACGGAATTCTTCCCTCTACACTTAAAACTGTTTTTTCTTAAGATTACGTGTTCAAATCTTACTGCAAATAGATTCTTAGCAAGCCTAAAAGAGCTAGAATAGTTTATAAAAAGAAAGTTCACTCTCATGTCCGAGTAAGCGGGAATGAACATAAACGAACTGAACCTTGTTTTTTTTTCTGAGTAAAATTCCGAAGTAATAAAAGACCACATGTCTGATGGTCCTCCTCCCAAAACAAGACTTGCTCAAGGTTGTTCGTACCAAATACGAAAGCATAAAAACCTGGTCTTACAAGTCGGTCCTGAAGGCATAAAAGTGTTTTGCTTTTGGTAAGTTTACAAATTACGTTAAGCTTGAAAGTCTTGTTACAACTTCAGAACTGTGTTAGTTAATTCCTGACCCTTTCTGTACGAGTTTGCAGGGTTGGGCCTTTAGAAAGAAAGACTGATCAAATT
The DNA here is from genome assembly GCA_022832235.1 of Lepidurus couesii. Classification (NCBI taxonomy): domain Eukaryota; kingdom Metazoa; phylum Arthropoda; class Branchiopoda; order Notostraca; family Triopsidae; genus Lepidurus; species Lepidurus couesii. The sequence continues at coordinate 15,560 of JAGJRP010000159.1, forward strand.
CCGTAAATCATTTCACACGGTGATATTTTTCATTTCATTCTGACTAAAGGCAAGTCGCATTACTTTTCCATGGAACCCCGATGAATATACAATGACAAAAAGCAAGAGAATAGGGTCAAGGTATGCAAATTTAGCACAGCAGGGGAGGGCAAGAGAAGTAGGCTAAAGCCATATGCATACGTACACACACACGTACAAAGCATCACATTTAAGGCACACAAGTCCTCTTCGCATCCCCCCCTTTAAACCTATTCCCCCAAATATCTTCCCAACCGAATTGTCAAGTCTAGAAGTCCAGATTTTTTATTCGTCAAACAAAAAAAGCCATTTTTGTTGTCTTTTCTCTTATGTCCAAGCTATGTACATGTTTTTGTTTACAAAACCGGCTGATGCCATGCCACTCGTCCATTGAGGCACCCTGAGACCATCAACGGATGCGTGGGCGAGAATCGGGTGGTAACTACAACATTGCTATGGGAAATATTCGTGGTCAATTCATATAAACAGAAAGGAGTGACATCTTCTCCTTTTTGGACTGCACTGCTCGGCAAAGCGTCATATAGCTGCCCACATTGTGAGTTAAAGGCCAAAAGGCGGACTCCAAAACCAAACGGTGACGCAATGAGGCGTCCATCGGGCGAGAAGCAGAGTTCTTTGATGAAACCCCGGCCCACGTTCGGCTCTTGGGTGTAGTGCGTCAACCGCGACACGTTTTCTTGGATCTTATAGTTCGGCGGCAAGCCCGCGTTATGACCTCGAGTGAAGGGCGGCCGGCGACTGGGCGGCATGAACAAGAAGGGAGAGTGCGTCGACAGGTCGGCCATGACCCGGACAAAATGAGCGGTTCGGTCGGAAGCGCGACTGGGCGCCGCGGCTGCGTCATTCGCCGCGTTGGCAGAGCTTGGACCGGCGAAGGGCGGGAGTACGTGACGGGGAGCGTTGTTCGTCGGTGAGACTGGGACTCTCCTGCGTCTTAACCGACCCGTTATGGACGACGGGTCAACCCAGTCCCATGTCACCGAGGTTAGGAGTCGTCTCCGGCGTCGCCGAACGTTTTCTAGCTCTTCGACTACTTCCACACTCGGGATGTGCAGTTCCAAGTGCGGTTCGCGCTCCCGGTTCGCTGTTTCGTTCGCGTCGCGGACGTAGAAACGACCCGTCGCGCCTTCCCAACGTAACGGCGCGGTGATCCGCACCTGGACCATGGGTTCCGACACGGGCAACGGTTCAAGCTCATGTTCGGGCGTCGTTTCTTCGTCCGAAGACGAAAACGATCGCACGACCATAGCGTTATTTGAGTTTGAACTACTCAACTTGCGTTTCCTCGCTTTGCGTGGCCTTTCTTGAATATCATGTACGCAACTCCACTAAAAATATGCACAAAATCTATTGAAAACGACCTTTTGCCAACGTAAATTTTAGCGAAAATTTTCCCAAAAATGCAAAAATTTCAACGAAAATTTTTCCAAAAATTCGAAAAATTTGAAGGAAAATTTCCCGAAAAGAGGAAAAATTTGAAGGAAAATTTACCCTAAATACGAAAAATTTGAGTGAAAATTTTTCCAAAAAAGACGAAAAAATTTACCAAAATTTTTCCAAAAAAGACGAAAAATTTGACCCAAATTTTTTCCAAAAAGACGAAAAATTTGAAGGAAAATTTCCCGAAAAGAGGAAAAATTTGAAGGAAAATTTACCCACAAAACAAAAAATTTGAGTGAAAATTTTTCCAAAAAAGACGAAAAAATTTACCAAAATTTTTCCAAAAAAGACGAAAAATTTGACCCAAATTTTTTCCAAAAAAGACGAAAAAATTTACCAAAATTTTTCCAAAAAAGACGAAAAATTTGAAGGAAAATTTCCCGAAAAGACGAAAAATTTGAAGGAAAATTTACCCAAAAAACGAAAAATTTTAGTGAAAATTTTTCCAAAACAGACGAAAAATTTGACCAAATTTTTTCCAAAAAGGCGACAAATTTAAAGGAAAATGTTAAAATTTTCCAAAAAGAACTTTTTTGGTCGACTTTTTGGGAAGTTTAAAACTTTTTGTATGGAATATACCTCTGTTCTGTCGTCACTAGAAGTGTTTCTAGAAACTACCGCCCAGCCTTCAGGATGGATTTGTAAGGATGAAATGACTTCAGCGTCGTTGCCGTTAGGAAAATCTGAAATAAATTCGACGCGGTTTCTTTTGGCTTTGAATAAGTAAGAAAAATCAGTAGTGGGGACGGGCGTGTGTCTCAGCTGCGTTAATCGATACATATTGGGCTAGCAAAGTGAATAAAAGAATAAGTTTCAGAATTTATGGCAACTTTCTGCGGCACTACTTTGAATCCGGCGAGGTCTGTGGCAAGATTTTTCAAATCTAGATCATGTATGACCATCAAATAGCCTCCTGACGTGCTTATCACCATTTTGGAAGCGTCTGGAGAGAGTCTCATTCGCATTAAACCACTTGTGAAGAAAACTCGATTGGATTTGACTCCTTCCTCCGTATAACTATCAAGAAAATCATTAGAATTTGACTCTGGAATAGCCATAATGGTTTCAGAACGTTCAGAAAAGTTTGGGGAAAGTTTCAGAACGTTCAGGGAAGACGAGGAATACATTAGTAAGTACCTATTTATATCCCAAGCATAGACACAACCGTCAAAGCCTGACGTCACAAGAATCCCTTCGTCACGGGCATACTCAATATTTTTGACCCAGTTGGAATGTCCTCTTAAGGTGCGAATTTTAGACTTGAGATTCCGTACGTCCCAGAGCGCTACTGTGGTATCGTCACTGCAGGTAGCAAACATGCGAGAATCGAGGAATCGGACGCAATTCACGCAATCGGAATGAGCTTGGATGACATGATGGACACTTTTCCTGGTCAAAGGATCAAAGGAAACGAAACTTTTCTGCTCACAAGCAGCAATCAAGAGTTTCCTATGACAAAAAAGACCAGGAATTGGTTTTAGAGAATAAACTAAAGGATTTAAGTTCATTAAGCGAGTTTTACCCGTCAGGAGAGAACTCGAGGTTGAATATGCCGCCTTGTAAACCCAATTTGGGATCGTTGCTGCAATCCCAAGTGTTGCATGGTAACATGGAGCTGTACAGCTCCTGGTGCAATTGATTTTCTAATCCCAATGGAGGAACTCTTCCTAGACTGCGCTGCTCTAGGAACTGATGTGTGTTGGATAACTGATTTGAGGGCCATTTAGGCATATCTCCTTCTGTAATAATAATTTGTAAGAAATTAAAGCCCAGTAACTACTTTTCCTTATTTACACTACACTCTCGTACTTCCCAAGTTTAACAACAAGACAAAACGAAGTCTGCTGCGTCGTTTTACACAGTAAAGGAACGCAATTTAAGCACGATTAAGTGACGTGGAGACAGTATATACTGAAGTAGTGAGATTCAGCCTGGCCCGTTATTGATTCTAAAATGCTTGCATGGATATGGAAGATAAACAAAACTGTCTTAAGAATTGTAGAAATTGAATATAACACGGTAACGTGAATAATGGAATGACTTGGTAGGATGTTTTAGCTTATGCTAGATAAACACACGCTAAGCTTATTATCGGTATCATGTTTAGGTTTGAAAGAATCCTTCGGGAATGAACTTTGGAAGATTACGTTACGCATAAGGTGTAGCGTAGCATAGCTAGCATCAAGGATTTAGAATGTATAAAGTTATTTATTTAGTTGTGAATGGAGTAGAAGTAGAACATAGTAAGACATAGAAGCGTAACGTAGTAGAACACTGAATGTCGTAAAAATGTTATGCCATAGGAGTGTGTTATTCTTACCCGATAGATAAAGTTTGACCACAAAAAGATAAGAGTACAACACTCAATTTCTGAAACGCAATACTACTCGTCACCTCGTGTTATCTTTTGTTCCTTAGGGGAAACGGGAAAGGGGGAAAACAACCTTTCCACGCCATCTATGGACAGAAGCAACTGCGTGGGAGACGAATATTGCTCAAAATAGTTCAGAAATTACATTTTTCGATCAATAAAATGCTCTAATTCAGATGCAATTTTTAAATACGTGTCAAAAATGATAATTCTGTGACTTCTTCTTTAAAGATGTTATATCTAACTTTAGGAACTCTAGTTGAAAGTTCCAGTATTCTTTTTGTTTTCTTTCTATAGTTTTAGTTTGTTCAGAAATTTGGAATCTTATAATTGATAACTTAATGGTTAATTGAATGTCTGATTAAAACTCCTTCTAAAAGAATCAGGGATGTAGAACTTAGTGTGTAACACCCTAGCTTCCGCAAGGAGGCTCCCGGTGTCTTGTTTGGCTGTAGTATGAACGCGCAGTGCTTCTGCGCATGAAACGGCGCGCAGGATAACTTTATAGCCACGTAGGCCTACTCATTGAAAGAGTATAGACTACCCAGAAACAACAGTTTCCAACCGTGCGATTTTTATTTCTTGTAGGTGAGAAAATAGTGTACATTTTTCAAATGAATAAAGTCACAAAGAATAATATGAAAAGTCTCCTGCTGTTCCTATTCACATTAGCTACATTACTATCAGGATGAGGTTGTGTTTCGGAAAAAACATCCGGTACTTTTTACTCAAGAAGGCTCCGTACAGCTACAAGGTAGTCTACACCATGTATAGGTTGGGTTACTGGTGTAAGGAGGGTTGAGGTATCCGGACCGAAAATTGACTTCCTTCTTATAGTCTGAAAGATTATTTCAAGATATGCAGGGGGACCTATAGGTATCGAGTAAAAGATCTGGGGAAAAACAACCGTCTTATATATCCCACTTCCTAAGCTGTTCGATTTTGTACTTTTTATATGTAGATCGCGCAACTTCCTAACCTTTGCCATATTTTGAATGCCACCTTGGGAGTCTCGGGATGTGGTTGGGGTTTCGTCCTAACAAATGTAGTAAAAAACAAATTAAATTTATCCGCGTGACAACCTATGATTCTTATACTGTACCGTGTACCTGCAGGTCTTCCGCTACGGCTTTACAATAAAAGATGCTGGGGATTGGTGCAGCAATCACCAAACGTTTTTCAGCATTTAGTAGCACGCTCTGACCGAAACTAAGGTTGGCTGAAGCAATACTTGTTGGATACGTAAGTATATACCCTTGAAGAATGAATGAATGAATAATATGGTATCTCCATCGTTTGCTGTAATGATTCTGCTGATGGCGACCGTAATGGTTCAGGCTGACTGGAAAGATGGAGATAACTTCTTAGTAAAATGGGACCATAATTGCAACTTTGAAGCCGGCCATTATGTATTCGATGCCAAAAATGCTCTTGCGGAACAATGCGGAGGACTCTGCATCGCCAACCCGCGTTGTCAATACTTCGGACACTACAACGGATGGTGTTACTTGAAAACGGGTCCCGGATACCTCACAACACCAGACTACGTACCTGGAGTTGTTTGCGGCTATGTCAAATCTCGCGTTGGCTAATCTGGAATTTGCCGAAGTTGGATCAGTTATTTATGGGTACATTTAAAACGATTAGGAAAGTGAACTTTCTTTCTAATGTAACGCTTCTGCTGTCTCTTCTTGGTTTGATTTGCTTTTGCTTCACTAAAATGCGACCCGTACTTTGGGACCCTTCTGTGGAAAGTATTCTACGAATTTAATGCGTGGAAAATGAATAAACTTCGATTGAACTAACTAAAGTTAATAAAATTCAGTGATAGAATGAATTTCAGAATACACGATGCATTGGTTGCCTTATATAGTGGTGGTAAGGTTGCAGGTTGAGGTATATTCGAACAGAAATGTGGATTCGTTCTTGCATTCGGAAAGGGTTTCTAAAGACGTGGTGACCTGTACGTGAGGTATCAAGTAAAAGATCTAGGTGGAAATCCTCTCATATCCCACTTCCTAACCTTTGCCATTTTCTGTTTTTGAATGTCACCTTGGGAGTCCCGGGATGCGGTTATTGGGTTTTCGTCCTAACAAATGCAAGCAAAAAACAATTGAAATTTATCCACATGGCAACCTATGATTCTATATACTGTGCCAGGGCTTCCGCTACGGCTTTACTATAAAAGATGCTGGGGACTTGTGCAGCAATTCACCAAACGTTCTTCAGCATCTCTTGTAGTAGCACGCTCTGACCGAAGCTAAGGTTGACTGAAGCAATACTTGTTGGAAAACGTAAGTGGACGATTTTATACTAAACCATAGCGATATTTACTACAAAATTTAAAGTTTATGCGTTTGGAATTCTTGGTTCGAATAATACAATATTCTTGCATTTTTTCAGTGTTAAGCCCATTCAAAATGAAGAACATGGTATCTCCATCGTTTGCTGTAATGATTCTGCTGATGGCGACTGTAATGGTTCAGGCTGACTGGAAAGATGGAGACAATTACTTAACAAAATGGGACCAGAATTGCAACTTTGAAGAGCGCCATTATGTATTCGCTAGCAAACCTGCTCTTGCGGAACAATGCGGAGGAGTCTGCATCGCCGACCCGCGTTGTCAATACTTCGGACACTACAACGGATGGTGTTACTTGAAAACAGGTCCCCGTTACCTCACAACACCAGACTACTCACCTGGAGTTGTTTGCGGCTATGTCAGAACTCGCATTGGCTAATCTGGAATTTGCAGAAGCTGGATCCGTTATTTATGGGTACATTTAAAACGATTAGGAAAGTGAACTTTCTTTCTTACCAATGTAACGCTTCTGTCTCTAGTTGGTTTGATTTGCTTTTGCTTCACTAAAATGCGACCCGTACTTTGGGACTCTTCTGTTGAAAGTATATTCTACGAATTTAATGCGTGGAAAATGATTAAACTTCGATTGAACTAACTAAAGTTAATAAAATTCAGTGATAGAATGAAATTCAGAATACGCAGCGGTGCATTGGTTGCCTTATATTGGTGGTAAGGTTGCAGGTTGAGGTATATTCGAACAGAAATGTGGATTCGTTCTTGCATTCGGAAAGGGTTTCTAAAGACGTGGTGACCTGTACGTGAGGTATCAAGTAAAAGATCTAGGTGGAAATCCTCTCATATCCCACTTCCTAACCTTTGCCATTTTCTGTTTTTGAATGTCACCTTTTGGGAGTCCCGGGATATGCGGTTGGGTTTTCGTCCTAACAAATGCACGAAAAAAACAAATGAAATTTATCCGCATGAAAACCTATGATTCTTATAGTTACACTGTGCCAGGGCTTCCGCTACGGCTTTACTATAAAAGATGCTGGGGACTGTGCAGCAATTCACCAAACGTTCGTCACCATCTCTTACAGTAGCACGTTCTGACTGAAGCAATACTTGTTGGAAACGTAAGTATACCCTTGACGATTTCATACTAAACCATAGCGAAATTTATTACAAAGTTTCAAGTTTATGCGTTTGGAATTCTTGGTTCGAATAATACAGAATTCTTGTATTTTTTCAGTGTTAAGCCCATTCAAAATGAAGAATATGGTATCTCCATCGTTTGGTGTAATGATTCTGCTGATGGCGACCGTAATGGTTCAGGCTGACTGGAAAGATGGAGATAACTACTTAACAAAATGGGACAAGAATTGCAACTTTGGAGACCGCCAGTATGTATTATTCGATAGCAAACCTGCTCTTGCGAAACAATGCGGAGGAGTCTGCATCGCTGACCCGATTTGTCAATACTTCGCACACCACAATGGATTGTGTAACTTGTTAACGGGTCCCGGACGCATCAGAAGACCAAACTACTCACCTGGAAGTCTTTGCGGCTATGTCAAATCTCGCATTGGCTAATCTGGAATTTTAATGCCCGAAGTTTGATCAATTATTTATGGTTACATTTAAAACGATTAGGAATGTTGGTTTGATTTTTTTTGCTTCACTAAAATGCGACACGTACTTCAGGACGCTTAAATTGTGTTGAAAATATTCTACGAACTTAATGCGTGGAAAATTATTAAACTTCGATTGTAGAACTAACTTAATTTAATAAAACACAGTTGTAGAATGATACGGTTAATATTATAATAGTTGATTTTGTTGGTCAAAGATGATTTTTTCGTTTTCAGTTTTCCACTTTGATCCCGTGTATTTCTCGAAGATATGACATGCAACAGCGACCAATAAGCAACGGTTGTGTTTGTTTTCGCTAAACAAAAAATAAACTTACTATGGAATATCTGAGACAGATTGACAGCAATCACACAAAAATACACATATAAGCCCATCACCCTTATTTACGACTAAACATCCTAAATGGTGATATAGGGGCACACGTTTTCCACGAACCTCAACACGAACGAACAGAAATAGTGTATTTTTATATTTCCTAGAATAAAAGGTATATCTCGTCCTTGGATGGAAGACTGCACAGTACTCGCAAATCAATGTACGCTCTTATTGGGTCACACCAAACCACAGCACAAAGCTCCTCCCTTCGCACCAGAAGAAAACCATAAGACCGAAAAACTTTCCTTTTAAACTTCCATTTTGCACTCCATAATAAGAACCTAACTTTACAGCTTTGGAAAAGTTCCCAAATTAGGCAAAAAAAAAACGGTAAGAGAATATAAACTGGTATACAGATTAGTCGGTATGCAGATTAGACAGTTATAGGATACAGACTGGTTTCAAAAACTCAATACTTGGATTCCAATGGAAACTGAGCGAGATCAACAAAAATCCAAACTTAGGCAAAACTTATACTTTATTTGCCAAGAAGATTTCCACAAGGTTTTGACTCGAATCGCTAGGTTATTTTCTTTTTACTTTACGAGTAATTTTCAGACTTGTGCTGGTTTATCCGCTCCGAGAACCATCATTGTTTTCTGCAAGAACCGCGTGGCAGCAACTAAATAGACGCAGAATAGAATTAGTGTCCAATTTACGAAATTTCTAAAAGATTCTACAAATATCTGAACATGTTTCTAACATTTCTGAAAAAAAAAACACGTAATGTATACTTACAATGAAATCAAATTAAGGCAAATGGACGGAAAGTGCAGCGCTATATATGACATTCAAAACATGACACTATTTTTCTGGGGCTACAACAACCATAAGTTTTTGCAGCAACATCGTCAGTTCATCTAAAATACACACCCGTGCCAAACAAATCAAAATATAGAAACAGAAAAAGGACAAAAAATACCACAACAATCTTATTCATCATCGCAAAATCCTTTGAACATCCATTGAATCCAATCAAGATCAAACGCAATTAATGATAGAGCAAAAACAATAACTTACCTAACGCTTTTCGCACTATCCTGGGCTTGTTTTTCCAGTAAATAAATATAAGGTAGACTGGAACCCCCGAGAAGATCATTATGCAACCCATACCTACAACACAAAACGCCGTATTTAGATATATGCAATATTTTACATGGATAATTAGCCTTCAAAAGGCAGTTTTGTCTTTAAATTTGGAGCAAAAAATCTAGTTTCTAAATATATGCTTCTTTCAATCATGCGGGAAGTAGTAATCAAGTTATTAACGAAGAAAGTAAGTAAACATTGGGATCACGTGGCTTTGTTGACACGCCAGTCGCCATGGTAACCCGAGCTTTGTTTAATAAAGTTAGCTAGTAAACAAATAATTTGTTGACGCATCGAAAATAGCGTAACGTTAACCACGGTAACGAGCGTGGCCACGCCAAGTCACTTTTGTGACGTCAAGGAAACTTTGGAAGTTCATAATGCTTGAATGGTAGATCAAAAAATTGTGGGAAAAATTCATTGTTCTGGGATTCATGTCGACTGTAAGACCCAAGCAGTTTTAAAAGTTAAACGGGACTTACCAGTTTCTACCGGCGAGGCAATCATGGGGACAACGGTGATAAATATGGTACAAATAATGTAAATAATGGGGAAAATGAGATTGACTCGAATGGGTCTAGGTAAGTCAGGTCTCTTCCATCTTAAATACGGAACGCAGACAACTGCCAAACCAATACTTAACTAAAAAAAAGCATATACAAAAACAAAAATATCACAATTAATGTCAAAACTCGTTAAATTCTTGTAAAATAGTTAAGTTGTAAGGGTTTTTACCCAAGTGGCGAATCCTACGTAGGTAATCAAGGCAAAGATGTTGGACGATGATAAATACAACATGGATAAGAGCGCCTGTCCAAGAAAAAAGACAAAAATCGTTATTCTGCAAGAAATATGACTAAAACTTTCGCCTTTTCTTTCTTACCATGACGATTACAGCTGGCGTAGGAGTTAATCGATTTATCTGGATCATGGTCAAAATCTCGGGCATTTGTCCTTCGAGTGCTCCAGCATAAAACAACCTAAATTAATACATGAAATATTTGAAAAATACAAATTGAATAGATTAAGTATGAGAAAAGAATGGATTAATAAAATAAATACTAAACTAGAAAATTATAGAAAGATTATTTTAGAATTCTTAAGAAATCCCGATTCCTACCGTGATGACGTCATGAGCACTCCATTCACTGCTCCAAAGGTCGACATGGCAACTAAAGAAATACAGAGAAATCAAAGTCGGAATGTAAGATTGTCTTAGACTGGTACACTACTTATATTTTTTGTTTTTACCAAAAATCGGAATGATAAACGCCATTTTGCCGAACATTCGATCAGCAAAAGTTACAGCAACAGCTTTGGATCCCAGGACCTCAGCAGGCGATAACGTGGTATAGAAAGCTACATTGGTAAATACGTAAGCAACCGTGACCAGAATCATCGAGATCGCAATAGCGCGCGGCAGATTCTTCACTGGATCTTTCAATTCTTCGATAACGAAATTGAGATAATTCCTAAACAAAAAAATGTAAACAAAAAAAAATTTAAACAAAATTTTTTTTTTTTAAATTTTAAATAAAAAATTTAAAAAAAAAATTTAAAAAAATTAAAAATGAAACCAAAAAAAATTAAACAAAAAGAGTAAATTTAGGCAATCGATTCTATGCAACACGATTAAATGCTTATAACTAAGCAGCTTAACACTTAATGCGTTAATCTCATTAGCTTAACCTTAAAGGTAAAATCGTTTAACTTCACGTGTAATCCCTTACTATTCATATTCAGAATTTCAATTCAGAAACAGACGAAAGAGAAAGTAATGTAAATCACAAATAATTTAATAAAAATTTAAAATTAACTTAGAATTATCATATAACTCTGCGCATCGAACTATGAGCATTTACAATGGGCGTGGCTTCATCCTAAATTCTTCATTTGTACACTTACCATCCATTGTAGGCGAATAACCCCGCGTAAAACGATAACGCAATTTTGGTAACATCCGTTTCGGTATTTTCAAAGGTAAAATGCTCGGTATGTCCTGAAAAAAAAGAAAACAAATTGAAAAGAAGGAAAAAGGAAACTTATTTACGCCAAGTTCTGAAAAGAAGACATTCCCTTTGCACTCATCCCAAGAAGATTTTTTTTTTACAGAAACTTCCAAATTCCTATTGCGCGCAGTGCCAGCCAAATACCCTGATCGATTACATTCCAAAACTCTCTCTCTCCATCTCGATCTCCCTCTCTTTCTCTCTTACACCCTTTTCCCCGGTTTGCCGGTCCCCTGCTAGTCAACTGAAATGAAGAGCTCTTCAGTAATATCCTAAACCGGTCCTTTACCCGCTCTTCTCGTTTCGAAACCAAAGACGTTATCTTTGACACAAACACAGCCGCATTTTTTTGGGCAAATAAACTAATTATCCACCAAAAAACAATAATGCTGTCCCCAAATAACAATATAGAAATATTTAAAATTTCTTATAGTAACACAAAGTAATAATAATAATATAATATACTGTAATATAATATAATACAATATAAACTAAAAGTATTTGTAGTGTTCAAGTTAATTTGTATACCTAATTCCTCACCCAACCCTTTTTTATGAAGAAATACACGACGGTAACAGGCTTCTACAAGCCGTATTAAAAAAAATAAACAAAAAATAATAAGGTATTATGAACAATATTGGAATCGTATTTTAAACTACGATATTTATTTATAAGAATACTAGTATAGTTTTAATGTAGTACAATTACTCGAGCATTTTTACATTATTAGTGTAGTAACTAATAGTTCTGTATAGGATTGCTTCTGGTAGCATACGATTACTGCCAAAGAATACTATTACTGCAAATGAGGCGCGGTAAAAGCTGACGCTCAAGGGGTTTGGAACCGACAGATACGCCCCGAGGGCATTTCATCAGGTCGACATTGCTGGCTTGTAGGACATTTCTATTATCTCGTAGGTCCCAGACCAGACACATTCCTTTTTCCTCGATGTGAGAGAAAAGTACCCAGTCCTCAAAAAATAAATAAAAAAGTAAGAAAAATAATCTTGCAAAAGCTGGCAAAGTCTCCTTCACTGTTTCAAAAGACCTTCGTTGTTTAAAGCAACCTGAACCTGATGGTTCACGAACGGCACTTCTGCCAACGAAAGGCATTTAGGTACCCAATCGGATTAACACGAAAGGCATTACAATTGTTTGGGACAGTTTACCAGTCCTTCTTGGATCTCCTCCCACTTCCACAGCTGTTTTGTTTTCTTTGCGTTCGGCTTCCCTTGAACGAGGAAAAGAGAAAACGTTCGCATGGCGTACTGCCCAACGCCGATGACGCCGCCAGGAGGCGGGGAGAGGAAAACATCCCCAACCAACATGGTTTGAGGGTGAAATCTGATCGATACATTGGTGACGTCACGCACATGTTTGACGCATAACAAAAGCTATCTTATTTTCCCCCTTCTATTTCATCTCCTTCTTTCTCTATTTCGGCGGAAGCTAACTAAAGCCCCCAACCAAAGTACCCAAAAAAGCAACTTTGTTCGTTTCTAGACAACAGCGGAGAGGAAAAGGACCCGATCTGCACGTTTCTTATTAGTTACAAGACGAATCGAGGTTACGCGACACTCACGTAGCTTAATAAGATTCTAAAATTCCCAACACTTTCCCCTGCGTTTATTTCTCTTTAATTCCGCTAATTTAATCACAAATTCGTCCCTTTGAACTTGCAGTTCTATCTTCGTTAGCTTCGTAAGATGTATAGCACCCATAGCTTACCTGTTGACAGCTGGTAAATTCCTGTACCCGCAATGATGGCAAGGGCCAATAGTTTGGCGTACGTGAAAGTATCTTGGACGAAGGTCGACCATTTCACATCCCAGCAGTTTATAAAGGTCAATAAGCCTAAAAGGACACACGAAACCAACCGGAATCTGATATTTGACCGATTTTCCGAGTTCAATTTATCTGATAATCATTGTAAAATGACACCAGTTTTCCTTATACCGAAAAACACTTATAAAAACATTTTTCTTTAATTTTTTTCAAATTTCCTTTTAGGTATTTTTTCCAATTATTCCCTGAATTCTAATATTTTTCTATTATTTATTCGATTTTAATGCAATTTTTTTCTAAACCATGTGGCGTAGGACGAAGCCTTTGACCTATCTTCTATTTACTTCTTCGATCATAACGAATTTCCTAAAATTTTCTTCAGTTTTAATCTTTTAAATTCATTTTTCGAATTCGATCTTCGATTGGAGGTTTGAATTTCAAAGAAAGATTAGGTGAATTGAAGACACTTACAGATGCAGACGGCTGCCAAGAGCCTCAGGGCTTCATCTGGCGGGTCGCATTCGGGAAAGAAGGGCCTGAGGGCGTAAATCGAGAAAGTAAGTGCGACGATGGCTTGCGAACACGGTCGGACTATGAGCGCTTCGATCCAAAGTCGCATGAAAGCCATGAATGGGCCGAATGTCTCCATAATGTACGCGTAATCCGCGCCGGTTTTCGTAATCATGCACCCGAGTTCGGCGTAGCAGTAGGCGCCGATCATAGAGAAAATGCCTGAGGCGGTCCAGACAATGAGGGATAAGTTGACGCTACCGGTGTGGACCAAAACCCCCGAGGGCGACACGAAGATACCAGACCCAATAATGCTACCCACGATCACCGAGACTCCGTTCATCAAACTCATTTTGGCTTCCAGGCGAATGGCGCCATCGCCTTCACCCTTCTTGGGGGTGGACGGGGTGATCACCTCGTGAGCGGGAGGGTCCGTTTGGGGTACCTCCGAATATTTCGCGTCTTTAGTCGCCATTTTTTTAAACTCGTTTCTTCTTTTTGTAAACCAGTCACCTAGAAAGGAATGCAAGTACATTTTGGTTTATAAAAAAGTGTCGATTTGAACCCGAATATCGAACGAACACGTTGCAATTGAAGTACAACCACCCTTTGCGGTTTTATGTGACGTCACAGGGTACGTTAACGGGTTTTTACACGAAATTCAGGGCGTTGTTGCATCAGCTTGCGAATATTTAGCGAGAAACTACTTTCTTTCGTATTTATAATAGATTTCCTGGAGGAAAGATGGGTAATTGTGTGAATCTGAATTGTCGAGTGAATTGAGTGTCGGCGAGCTAGAGTGGTTAGCGAGTAGGCGCGTTTTAGTGATTTGCTTTTAACCTTGTACGGGTTACGCTACGTTGCACGTGTTTTCGCTTCCCACGCTACTACTATGAAAGGGAAGCGGCTTGTCTGTACGAAAACTCTTTCGCTTCCATATGTCTGTTATAGCTATTACACAGTTGAAAAACACGGAAGTTGGGACGTAACAAAAAGCGGAATTACCCAGAAAGTACGACAGATATTTACCGATTTGTGGAAAGGTTATTGAGTCCTAAAATACTAGGAATTTTCACGGGGATTCACGAGCCAAATTGGCCCAAACTTCGGACGCTGGGTTTATAGAGAACTGGTCCAAGTAAGGGGGAATTTGTGGCCGGATCACTGCCGGAAAAAGACGCATGCACGGGAGAGAAACCCCGCCTCCAAGCCCAAGCAACGTGTAATAAGAAAATAGCTATTTATATCGTTATATCGAAGACTTCTTAACTATCGATAACCTCGAAAAAAGCTCAAAAGGCTTTATAAAATAGTTTATTTAACATACAAGCTTCTTTTTTTCTTTCCTATTAATTATATAAGAGAGATTATACCAATTGTATGCAGATTTTATCAGCAAGGAAGGATTAAAGTACAAGGGGTTTATTTATAAGGGATTTATTTATCAGAAAGGGGATTACAGCGTGTAGTATTGAGTTTGTTAGTTTCAATTCCAATACCAAATCCAGGAGGCGGGACTTGACGTGCTTTGGGCACGGAAAAGAGTTGGAAAAGAGAATAAACACGTAAACAAAAGTGGAAATATCAGGTAATTCTTAACGCCAAACACGTTCGTGTTGGAAAGAGAGATAGAGATAGGATTATCTGTTAAATAGTTAAATACGCCTTGAGTGGCATCTGAAGGTAGTTTTCAAGGTCTTTGTGACTTGTTTGTTTGTTGTTTGCTATTGCTTACTTTTTTGGAGCCAGACACGAAGAATAACATACTGCTTTAGGGCATAATTTCCATAAGCAGATGGGTAGTTACAAAGTCCATGCATGCGTTTAGCTTTCTGCCTTGTATCTTTTTGTTCTGAGAAGCTGGGAAAGAAACACTTGATACTGGTTTCTACTTTCTAGCTTAGCCGCGAACCAAGATCCAGATCAGCTTTTCGGAAAATTTCCGGTTTTTTGCTTTCGAAGTTTCGGAGAATCGAAGAAGTTTCCTGTCAGTGGCTTTACCCACATTTTTTCTTGTTTAAGCTATAGGTTCGTTAGTGAAGGAAATTCCAAGGTAAACGTGACGTTCATAGTGATAGTTGTTACCAAAAAAATTACTGATTTCTTGTTTCATTTTGAAAGGTTGCCAGTTATGTCTGACGTAGCGCAAATCAAGATCAACGAGCCAAGATGGGACCAGAGCACCTTCAGTGGCCGTGCAAAGCATTTCTTCGCTACCACCAACCCCTTGAATCTGCTTTGCACCAACCAAGAAGTTGAAAACGCCAAAAAAGTGGTTGATAAATACAGGTAAAAACTTTCTAACACTATTTTTGGACCGTTTTTTTTGTTTATTATATTTGTTTACCATGTTTCTCCGTAGGAAAGAAGGACAGTTCAATGGTTTGTCTGTTGATGAGCTATGGAGAGCCAAAAACATCTACGATTCTGCCTTTCACCCGGATACGGGCGAGAAAATGATCATTGTTGGTCGTATGTCAGCTCAAGTCCCCATGAACATGGTTATTACTGGTTGCATGATGACCTTCTACCGGTAAGACGAACGTTAGATTGCTTTTGCAAGTCAAAAACCGTCTAAAAGAATATTTTTCGTGTAGAACCACTCCTGCCATTGTGTTCTGGCAATGGTTTAACCAGTCTTTCAATGCGGTGGTCAATTACACCAACCGAAGTGGCAATTCTCCCATCACGACCAAGTACAGTCACTTTTTTAATGTTTTTCCGTTGAATTTTCGTAATTAACAACTTTATTCTATTAGGCAGTTAGCTACGTCGTATGCTCTGGCCACTAGTGGAGCTTTAGTCACTGCCTTGGGCTTAAACAGCCTTACTAAAGTAAGTTAACAAGTTACGTCAGGTTTTAGGAACCGCTTTTGAGGTTAAGGGACTAGTGAACCCAAACTTTCTTCACTTTCTTTACATCTTTCCCCCAAATCAGATGCCGGAAATCTGATTAGTCTACAAAGTTAACAAAGTTAAATTAGTCAACAAAGTTAATCAGGAAAGGGATGTGGTCATTAAAATGTTGTGGTATAGACCTATTGACCAACACTTTCTTAAAACCCGTTTCCGAATGACGTAAAACGTTCATTAAGAATACTTAATAGCGTTTAACATTGTATAAATTATTTTTATTTATTTAAATTACCTTGATATTTTATATTAAACCTAATTTTATGCATAAACTTTAAAATCATGACTCACCAAATTAATTTTTTCGTCATTTATAAGCTTTCATGGGAGTATAGCGAGTTCGTTTCAAGTGTAAACAATGAAATTCTGTCGGTAAACAAGCTATTGTCACGCAAAGATCCCATAATCCCAAAATTTTGGCTTTTTGTTTACGATTCCGTAAACACATACATTAAAATCGTAAAATTGTATGTATATATTACTTATGTTATGCTAAAAGTTCTAGAAATTTCTGTACAAATTGCCAAATCTGTTTAAAATTCTCTTCGTGTATTTAACTTTTCCAGTCTATGCCACCTCTAGTGGGTCGTTTCGTGCCATTCGCTGCAGTGGCAGCTGCCAATTGTGTCAACATACCTCTCATGCGTATGCAGTAAGTTCCTTTTAGCTTAATTAGGTTTTAGTAAGTATTAATAATATATTTTTCCATTTTCGTCTAGTGAAATTTCAAACGGCGTACCTGTAACTGATGCTGAGGGTCGGGAATTGGGCCAATCCTCTATTGCTGCCAAAAGCGGAATTGCTCAAGTTGTTTTTAGTCGCATCGCCATGGCTTCCCCTGGGATGGTGCTTCCTCCCTTCTTAATGAACTATCTGGATCGCAAAGGCTTCTTCGTCCGTTACCCTTGGGCCCCTGCCCCATTACAAGTTGCCATTTGCGGTGTCCTCCTCACTTTCGCTACGCCTCTGTGCTGCGCTTTGTTTCCGCAGAAAGCATCCATTGCCGTTTCTAGCTTAGAGCCCGAACTGCAAGCTGCCATTAACAAGTTAGACAATCCACCCACTCGAGTTTACTTCAACAAAGGCTTGTAATTATAACGAAAATCGAACATCTTACGGTGTATCGATCTAGATCGTCTATGGTTTATGGTTCAACTTAACATATCTAGTGACATTTATATTGTACTTAACTTGTAGAGGTACAACAGAAGCAAAACCAGTTGGGGACAGTGCAAATGGGTTTATCCTTACAAAGAAATACAAGAATCTATAATACAAACAGTCTGGTTAATTCACTTTGCGTCCGGTTTCCGAATCTTTCATGTATGAGAATTTGAGAATGTTTAAAGCGTGCTGCGTGGGGTGGTAAAACGCGGGCAGCTTACACAAGCTAATAAGAAACCGATTCGGAACGGAACTGTCCCAAACACGCTTCCAGCTCGTGCCAGCTGGTACAATTCTTCAGATTGCAGACCGGTTTAATGCGCAGGATGATGTCATAAGTTGAAAAATAAATAAATATGGCTATGAAACACAAGCCGGACGAAACTAGCCTGTTGTGGTTTTTAAACCGCCTCTAGGCTGTGTTGCATAAGAATTTGCTTCGGGGCAACCTCCCCATGACTCCTTCAAAAGCCCGAGCTGCCACGAGCTATGGTTTTAGTATCGATTCTGAGCCCTACCAGAGCGCACGTACTACCTGCAGCAAAGTAAAGTGAAAAGATAAGATGGCTTTCTTGTTTTCAACGAAGAAGTCCCAAATTCATACCAACTGGCCTCATTTCCACGACCACGAAGATGAGCATGAAAGTGAACCGATCCCGATCCATGTGGGTGATGACTCAGACGGTCATCTCAATACTTACGGCTCCAGAGTGTATTATTTTATGAAAACAACCAATCCACGTAATTTGTTGTACTCCAACGCGGAATTACACCATGCTAAGAAGGTGGTTTCCCTCTACAGGTAAGAATAATCAATAACTGACCGGCAATTCCACCCGTTGCTGTTTCATCGCTTCGTGAAGAATTAATCGAGTCTTTGTGATGACGTGCGAAATAGGAAAGATCAAGAGCAGAGCGGAATTACGGCCAAAGAGTACTGGAAGGCCAAGTACATGTACGACTCGGCGTTCCATCCCGACACCGGTGAGAAACTACTCATCTTTGGACGAATGTCAGCCCAAGTTCCCGCCAACATGTTGATAACAGGATGCATGACAACCGCTCAGTAAGCAGAACTTTTTAGTTGCAAATTTTCCTTTTATAGTTGTGATTTAGCTTTTATCATGTGCATAAGTTTTCCTTGTTGACTTTAACGCTTGCTTTAAGGATCACCTTATGGCTTGCCTTATGGATAGTTGTAAACGGGAAGATATTTTTCCTTTTTCTTCTACAATGAAAGATAAGGCATATTGAATGGAGGACGAGCAACAATGAACTAGCCTATGTTTACATTTGGGGTGTTTTTCGTTTCCAATGACCTTTTCCCCAAGGTCAACAAAGTGGGGGGTATCCTTTCCTGGAATAATGTAAACGGGAAATAACAACGGTCTGAAAAGAGCTGGTACGAAAAAGGTTGTTGTTTCACTTCGTTTTCATGACCTGCACAACGATTATGACATGTCATCGTAGGTTTAGGTTCTGAGGTATTTTTCTCTCTTCAACAATAAAACCAACCCAACGACCTTTACCCAACAATGAATCATCGTAGCTCTAGTTCTGAGGTGTTTTTCCTTTTTTGATAACAACTAAAGGCGCATTTCTGTATCCTTCTTTTTCCTTAACAACAAATAATTGTCGTCATGAAATTTTTTTGTACTCAATGATGAATCATTCCAGGTCTACTGCAGCGGTTGCATTTTGGATTTGGGCCAACCGCAGTTTCAATTCCATGGTAACTTATTGTAATCGCAACGGAAACGCTTCCGTCAGTAACTTGTAAGTCCCTTTTAAACCTCTTTCAACGCATTTTTTATTCATGTAAATTTGAAGTAATGTTTGTAAAACTTTATTTTCAGACAAGTCACAAGTTATTACGCTTTATCCACCGCAGGGGCTTTGGGTGTCCTCTTTGGCGCTAATTACATTGCCAAGGTAAACCTCCTGCCCATTTTTCATTGTAAACTTTTCGTTTTTGTTTATTTTTATTTATTTTCGCTTTTAGACACTGCCTTTAGTACGCAGGTTCGTACCTTTCGCTGCAGTGTCAGTTGGTACCAGTATTAGCGTCCCAACCATGCGATCGAGGTAATTACGATCTTCAAGGAAGTTGTAACCATTTTAATTTGTTTTTTTCTTTCTCTGACGTCTTTGTTTTTTATGTGTGTAGTGAAATCCAGCAGGGAATTCCCATCGTTGACGACAACGGGCATCATTTGGGTTATTCTAGAGTGGCGGCTAAATGGGGGCTGGCTAAGGTTATTGCCACGAGGATACTTATGACCGTACCAGGCATGGGTGAGTACGGAGCACCAAAACGAGTTTTGGCTTTCCATTTTTACTTAGTTACCTACCTGCCTAAGGAGGCTGGAAAACCTGACAACAATTTCTCTTATGGTATTCCCAGTTTTCCCGCCGATGGTGATGAATAAGATCGACAAGACCAGCTTGCTCAAGAAACTGCCCTGGTTGTCTACACCGCTCCAAGTCTTACTCTGTGGCTTATGCTTCGCAGTTGCCACACCTCTAGCCTGTGCTGCCTTTCCGCAACATTCTCCCATTGCGTTGAAATACCTGGAAAAGGAGTTGCAGCAAGCGATCATCGAAAAAAGTGGCACGGAAACTCCTCCGGAAATCGTTTTCTACAACAAAGGCTTGTAAGGAAGATAAAACCCTGGAAACTTCTCTTAAATTCGACAAGTTTCCATGGATATCCTTCAATTTCCTCCAAAAACCCAAGAAAAGATGGCATTTATCGAAACGCAACAAGGTTTTAATACTTAGAAAATGGTATTGTATTTAAGTATAAATATTTTGGACAAAATTACAGCGCCAGCACGCTGGTACTGTGGTTTATGGTCACGTGGCCTTTCAACACTTGGTGTTGCAATTTCTGTAATTGAAAAACAGAACGCACATTGGATTATATTATTCCAAAAAAAATACATAAATTTTAATTTTATTTTTTTCTTGTTTTTATTTACTTTGTGGTACATTTTCGCCATTGCCTGGTTGGTTTGAATCCTTCGTTGCTTCTTTACTTCGCATAAACGGTACTGCGAAGGACAAGGGTTTGTCACCCATTTCGCGGTTTGCTGTTTGAGTTCCTTTGTAGTAAACAACCGCGGAATTTCTTTAACACCCCAAATTGTTAGCAAAAAAAAACAAAACAAAATTTCTTTTGCAACATTACTTAACGGGGATAATGGTGGAACTGGCCTCGAATTTTCGACAAAATGTGCCAATTTTTCCTGCCGCAATTCACTTTTTAGCATGCGCATGTCACGTGCAAACCGCAGGAATTTACAACGAGCTTCTGCTCGAGCTATGAAATCGGGTCTTTTGCATCTCAAGGCGGCCTACCTCCCAAAAAAACCCAAGGGAAAAAAGAGAAAACATTTATCAAAAAACCCCCAAACTTAAGGATTCGGTAAAGGGCATATTGGTCAAGGTTGCATATACCTGCAAGGTTGCTACCGTTTTGTCGCTTGTGCCGTTAACATCAGTCAAGCTCACGAGAAACGCCTTCGGCTTACTTGTCGTAAAGTTCCGTTTATTTACTTCCCCAAAGCTGTTACTGTTTCTAGACAAAGAGTCCGTTGTCTGTATCTGTACAGCAGTTGTTTGCGTTTTGGCGCCAAGATTGCCACGCGGTGTTCCCGCGCAACTACTCGCTTGACTCTTAGCAACAACTTTAGGGTTTACATGCTTCAAAGAAGGATTTGCATTCGTTTTAGGCCTGGCGCTGTTTATTGCGATTGACTTATCGCGTTTCATGTCATTATTTGGTTTTTGGCTCATCAAAGTTGCAGGAGCAGAGTTTTGAAGACTGGCGAAACTTTTTGGTAAATTTTTCTTTACAGGTAATTTCTCTATAGCAATTTGCGTTTGAACATTTGATTTGGGAGGAATATTCTGCGAGTGCGCTGTCGCTGATACTTTGGTGTAAGTGTTTTGGGTCCGTTTAGCTGGTTTTGATGGGTTTGGCTTACATTGTTCAGGTTTTGGTTCATGTTTGTCAGGTTCTGGGATGTGTAATTTGGCGGGTAGGCGTGCAATGGATGACTTAGAAGATTTAGACATTTCTGAGGTACATCTTTCGTCATAATATTCCATTTTAGACGAAAATGGTCGCTTTCGAAGCTCAGGTCTAGTAGATAACTTGTACGTTTCTTCCAAACGGTGTAAATATGCGTTTAAACATTGCAAATGGTCTCTGAGTTGACGATGCACTTGCAATTCCGCTTCTAAGTCGGTTTTACGGGTTGATGATGTCATCGCTGATGTTCTGCCTGATTGAGGCGTAGGAGATGGTTCATTAGGGCTTAAGTTGGTGGATTGCAGCAGAGAAAGCTGGGATTTTGGTCGCCCTTGAAAGGCGTGACCAGGATAGTAAACGAAATCGGAGGATTTCGAATCTAAGGTTTGAGCTTGTTTATCTTCTTGCTCGGTTGAAGATGAGCGATGAGTCGTGACGGGAATAATTTGCGCTTCCAAATGTTCCTCAGAGTGCTGGGAATGGCAATCTGGTAACTTGGCGGTGAAATCTAGCTTCCGGGAAGGTGAATTATACACCACCGTGGCTTGCGAACCTGACGAGGATTCCGTTGTGCCAATTTTGCAGTGAGAGGGCATCATTTCCGGCCCAAAATCTTGGGAATATGAGCGAGATTGATTCTGGAACGAATTGCGCTTCCTTCTTGCATTCAGAGAATCCAAGGAGTGCGATTTGGGGACGGAAGTGGGATTAGAGGTGAGATTAGGACGTGGAGAAGGGTTTTCGTCGACTTCGGCCAGAGATTCTTCGAAAGATAAGCGCCACATCAAGTTGCTGAGATTTGTGGACGAACGAGAAGGATTTGAGTAGCTTAAATGTCGTTTCGTGTCTGATACTTGAGCAGAAGAAATGGTTTCAGAGGTACCAGAGGTGGCGCTAGTTGAGCAATGTAGAGAAGCGCTCGAACCGAGGACCATCCGCTCGATGGTACTAATTCCAGCTGGAGTTTTCTCGGCGTAGCCGACGTCAGCCCCCGAATCCCATTCTAATTTGCGGGTAGAAGACACGCTGGAAACTGAATTTAGGGACGGGGAGAGGAAACCTGGGTCTAAAGTGGAATCGTGAATGTTTGAATCTGAATGATAATTTTTGTCTACCACAGCTTCGAATTCATACTCGTACTCGTGAGTTTTAACTTCATCTTGAGGGTCTAGTACACTTAAAGACGATATAGACACATTGCCTACCTCGGCTTGGGTATCTTCTTCAATTTCAGTTACTTCAGGATCAGATGAATCGTCGTATAAGAGGTATTTGGGGTCTATCATTTCAAAAAGAAGCGTTGGGCGGTAAATACATGTGGGTAAACAAGCAAGGGACTGGGTGGAGCTAATATTTGAAAAAGTAATAGCGAACCCCGAACTTCAACGAACTTTTCTGATCAGAAGATTAACTTGCGAGTCAGCTGTCGCTATTCGGCAACGTTAGATGGCGTTTGTACAATTTTCCCCCACACTCTAGATAGTAACCTACGAACGTACGAACGAACAGGGGAAGGGGCGAGGCTCTCAATTTTTCACGATTTATGAAGGGACCTTTCAGAAGGATTTTAAATTTTTATAAATCGAACAATAGATGGAACACTATCAACATATACTTTAGACCAGCTTACTTCACATGTTGTATTTATAGAAGTTTCAACGCTTTTTATTTACAAGCGTATGACCGAGTGGATAAGACGTAAGCCTTGTGATCGGAAGGTCACAGGTTCGAAACCCGGTCGAGGCACTTTATTTCGTGAAAAAAACGAAAATAAAATGGCTTCCTTTCTCCATACCTTATGCCTTCCCGGCGAGGTTCCTATTCCTATATTCGAAATTGTGTTGCTTCGGCAGCATGAGCTCGAATATCGGGAATTGGAAACCGAGCTGGGAACAGGGGAAGGGGCGAGGCTTTTTCGACCATTTTTGAAGGGGACCCCCTTGATATAACATTATTCCTTATGGAGAAAAGCCCTGAAAAAGCTTTCTCAGCTCGAAAAGAGGCCACGCCCCCTTTTTTGCCCAATCCACCAATAGAATTCGTCCGTTTTGTGGAGGCCACACCACTTTCAGCGGACTTTTTGAAAAATCTTAAAAAAATCCCGTATTTTCGCTTTTATTTCGAAATTACAATTCATACATAAAAAAGGACACCTTTTAAACTGTACCTTAGGGTGAAAATTTTGGGTACTACAAATGAGGAGTTCCGGAGGGGGGGGGGGGCAAACATTTCATTTGCATAATTGTAGAATCCAATTTTTAGAGCTAAGAAAAGTCACAGAATAAAAATTCCAACAGATTTGGAAAACCTAATTCCACAACAAAGTTTGGGAGGGATAAATTCTACGAGAAAACTAAAAAGTTGGGAAAACAAGCGTTACAATTCCACTCAATTCTCAAAATTTGTACAATAATACACAAAATCGAAGTCAAAAGCTGCTATGCTGAACATCGGGACCCTTCCGTTGTGTCAATCTTGCCTTAAAGTACAAAATACGCAATTAGAAGGGTTGATAATTGAAATGTAAATACAAAATGTACTTAATCAGTTCTGTAATTTCTTAAATAATTGTTAAAGATGAGTTGGAAGCCTGATTCGCACAAAACTGCACATAACCGCCAGATTCACAGCCGGGACATATATTCGTTCGTGAAAGCAGCAAGAAATCTTATTTCAGATCGTTCAACAGTCTTCTCCTCTTTCTGTGTACTCAAACCAGAAAGCCAATAACGCCAAACAGCACCTAAAGTAACCTACATGGCTACATTAGGTTGGAAATTATCATCAACATATGGTATATTATATTACCGAGAGATTGGTGCAATTCCGGATTTGACACAAGTTCTTCCAGCGTTAAAACTGCATAATCGAAAAACTAAATTCTTTGTCGTGCAACCGTACAAAATATCTGTAAAAAATTCGAACGATTTTCGAACGTTGTAAACTTGTAATCTTAGCTGAGATGTCCAAAATACATGACATTAGCCTTAAAAGCGTCTTTTCTTCTTCAGCAACAAATATATAAAGCATTGCATTGCACATCAGAAATTTAACTTCTTTCCTTTCTTGACTATAACTTGCAAGTCGTACCCTTCATCACCTTCGTCAACTAACTCCTCTTCAACTTCAGGTTCAGAAACTTCGGTTGATTTTGGACCTCTTCGGACCTCTTTGGACCGCTTCGGTTCACCCAAAGCCATGCCCTCACGCATTCTCTTGAAATCCTCACCACTAACCGTTAAAACTGGTAACAACTTACGACCATTCTCGTCAAACCTTGGCTTATGCAAAGAATTCAGATCTAAACGTTCGTTAACCCGTACGCGAGCTCCGTCCTAAAACAACAGAACAATCTTGATAACTTCCAATCTTTACCTTACACATTCATTCGGCCAAAATGAGAAATAATATTACTTGTAGCAGTTTACACAGAACTTTGGCAATATTCGTGGAGTCGTCAAGCCCGCAATGCGGCCGGCCTTCAAATGTGAAGCCTAATAATTCCAACATCACAGAAAGAGGCACCTAATAACATTTTACATGAATATTTGATTTATTTTTAATAATAATTTTATTTATTAATATTTTATTTTAGGTTTTAGAAAGTTAATTAAATTCGTACTCTGGCAGTTTTGTAGTAATTGCTGTACACTTTTCTCAGATTAACCCATTGATATGCAAAGGCCGGTATGGGAAGATTGGCTGCCTAAAGCAAATCGTTATTATAGGACAACTTAATTAATAATAAAGAAAATTAATTTTATTAAAAAATAAATTAAGAAATAAAATCAAAATTACTTGACATTGCATAGCTAGAAATCGAGCCATGTCCCAAGGACCATCTGTTACAATGGCATAAGTGTTATTTGTACCTAATTCTTGCTCCAGGAGCCAATTATTGAAAGATTCTAAGACTAAAGAAAATGGTTTGGCTTTATCAACCGTTTCTTGGATGATTCCTGTTAAATCCGTGCAGAAATCGGTGAGAAGGGGGTGTTTAACTGGCTGAACGTATTCTCTAAAACTAGCCACTACAGTCCTGGATTTTGAGTCTACTAGAACTGCAGGGAATTCGATAATTTCGTGCCTTAAAACACAAGAAATAGAATGAAAATTACTATAAAATTAAATAAAAAGTAGTAGGAAAATGATTGTAGTTACGGAAAATCGACAGTGTTATCGGCCACACAGGTTGCTTCAAAGTCTATCACTAGGAAGTAATCGTAATAAGGCTTGGCAGGTTTTCTGGGCGTTGTAGTTCCATCAGGCGAAATTCCAGCGATGGCCAAGAGCTGTTGTTTGTAAAAGTGCTTTAAACGCTTCGCCAAGACTTCTTTCGACCCTTCTGTGGGGAGTTTCATCATACTGAGCTTGCTGGCTAAGTCTGCACGTACCATACGATTCACTTCGCCGTTTAAAAGCGACAGTTGTTGGTATACTGGATGGCTGAACTCACTCTGAAATGAATACAAATATATAAAATCTATAAATACAGAATATTAATTCTACACTAAAATTATTAATAGATTAGGAATATGCCTTTGTGCTATGACTTGCAGTACTGAATGGACCAGAAAGACAGAATGCTCCAGAATAATAAATAAATGATAAATATGAAAGTTTAAGTTAGTTATACTTATAGTGTACTTAAGTTTTTCAAATAAATAAGAAGTTGCACTAACCATTTTGCATTGATTAATTGGCTAAATGAAATAGGTGTTGGTGGCTGCAATTTAGAAAGGCAAAAGACAGAAGAACACGGTTTGTTTCTTGTTATTCTTTTACATCTACAGCTACACGGTAAACAAAGCGACACGCGGGATAAATTAGCACACTTAGTTTTCTAAAAAGCTACTAGATGGCGTAGACAGAGAGGTTTCTGGGAAAAGAAAATTGGAGAAAATTGTTAAAAATTTGAACGAGATTAATTTTTCATGCAATACGTAGATAAGCTGTTAGTATAATAAACTTACTATAATAATTTAAATGCGTAGTACTTTGATGGCTTTTTTCCTGAGCTAAATTTGAAGCGAAGGAATCTTTAAGAGTTACAACCTCGATGTGATGCGCACGGAATCCGATGTATCAACTCCAATTACCAAATAACAAGCTTCTATCACATAAGTTCCTAACAAGGGTTATTAAAGGTTTATTAACGTTACACTGATTACTGCTTAAAGGTTTTTAAATGCGAGCCAAATCTTGTATAGAAGTTAAATGTACAGTACAAAGTTGTTTTTTTGGTGAGAAGCATTCTTATTTCGCACACTTACTTATTTCTGAAAATTAACGGAATACGATCCAGAAGTTGGATCTTGGACCATATTGAAGTTACTCGTTGATAGACCGAATGGACGTAGTATCAAATTGCCAAGATCTTTCAATTTCCCCATCATTTCTGTCTTCAGTTTTTCATTTCGTTCTGCAATCCTGGGCTTTAACGACTGAAACAAAATTAAGATCATTTATAACATGTTTGTAAGAAAAATTCAAGGAAAATAAAAAACAAAAAAACAAAATAATACACTACCTGAACAGCTTTGAGGGCTTCTTCATTATTAGGCTGTTCAGCCAACACTTTCTCGTAATCTGCCAATGCTTCATCCAACTTATCAGTCTGCTCATAACTTTGGGCACGCCTTAGCAGAGCTTTGACATAAGTTGGCTGTAATTCTATGGCTTTTGTGAAATCTTCAATGGCACCGCTCGTGTCACTCTAAATACGAATATTTTACATTTGATTTTTTAGCCTTTAAATTATTTTAATTAATATTCGGAGTACTAAGTTAATTAAAATTTTGACCTACAAGCTTTAATTTGGCAGTACCACGGTTGCTAAATAAAATCGCTCTGGTTTCTGGAAACACAAAAGGGCAAATTGCTAAGGCTGCGGAGTAATTCTGAAGTGCTGCTTCAAAATCTTTCTCTCGGAAATGGGTGTTTCCTTCTTCTTTAACACGCTCAGCTTCAAATTTTCTTTGCTATACATGAAAAAAAATACATTAAATTGAAATAGTACGGAATTTAACGAATTTACATGCTTCTCCTCGTCTGTAAGAGCTTCTTCTTCTTCTTTCAATTTCAGCTCGGCCATTTCATCCAAGATTATTTGCTCCGAACCGTCTTGACTAGGTGTAGCATCTTCTTCCTTTTCTTCGTCATTTTCAATAGGATATAAAGGATCAGGTGTTGTATTTTCTGTTGCAGTCGTCGAAATCTGCGATTTTGACGAATCTGGACCGAGCAAACGTTAATACACTCAGCAATATTTAATTTTTAACATTTACCTGTAGATTCTGTCATATTAAATGAGCAAACTATAAGTATAACTTATTCGGGCAACAGTTAAGTAAGAGTTGAGGAAGCAACAATGAATCGTTCAACTTCAAGCCACGTGTGATACAGTGTAGGGTTTCAAGTTAGAAACAGTTAAATAACGATCTAGAAGTAAATAGAACATAAATAACGTTTTATAAGCTTTAAATATAGCGAGATAAAGCGTTTATTACTTATAGAGTCCAATAATTGTATTTTTTAGCCTTCCTAAGTTTACAAGTCGACTAGCACTGTTTTTACTACGCCTTCCTAAGCGCGCCTTTTACAACCGAAGGCGTGGTTTGAAAACGTTACAGTTAGCAGTGTAGTGTTACCGTTAGCAAATTATACCTGGCACATACCAATAAGTAAAGGCTATCCCGAGTGTTGAAATTCAGCCAAAGCCAGCCTTGTAAATGCTAACAAAATGCTTAGAAAATTACACATTCCAAAAATATAAATGTTAAAGTTATACAAGAAAAAATGCATTGTCTACTCCTCCCAGAATAACCTGCTTAAACCTGCTAAATTAGTTGGATACACGATTTGAAAAAGATACGATCCAATTATACAATTTGGGACTTCATATCACGCTAAAAAATTATATGGTCAGTCAAGGAAACAAAAAATAGGGCCTGGAGCAAACACACTCTCGCACGAATAGCCCTAAAACGCATAAACTTTTATTACAAAACTATATAATTTATGTACGAACACACTTGGGTCTGGCACGAAACGTCGTCCCGAATGTAGAAAACGCGCATTAATGTTGCTAGTATTTAGCTAGTGATTTGGCACTTCTTCCATAGGAAAGTTCAGAATAATTAGAGATAAGGTTCGCAATTGCCGCTCAAGATATATTACTAAAGAAAAAACCCGTCAATACTTTTTGGCCCATAACTTTAAATGCTCAATACTTTCCTGTTCCAAAGTACTTTGCGTTAAAACCGTCTCTTTTTTTCCATGCCAAAAAAAATTTCCCCGTGTCGGAAAATTTTACAATGGCTTCAGTCGGGCGGTTAAGCGATCCCATATGTGGTCGTGGTCAAGACGGTTCGGAACAAGTTTGAACTTAATTACCCATTGAAACGGAACACCGTTCAGCAGGAGGTTAAAGCTTGACGTAATGTAACACCCCCTCAAATGGGCCTTGTAACGTTTCAAACCGACTCCGCCTTTCAAACCCAAAACTGTTCACAGCCACCCAAACCCTGGCCTGGGCATTTCCCCGCAAATACACTCCCATTAGCAAACCAACTTCATTAACTTCAGTATAGGTTCGCCTTTTGTGTAACCATGCCTTTCAGCCTCGCATCAAAGTTTTTAATTCCTTTTCACCGGATTCCTTATCATGTAAAACCAGGCATTTTTGTTTTCAAGTCACTGCACTACGCACTGTAACGCATCTTATGGATGTCCAAAAAAAGGTTGGGGTATTTGGGATTGTCCAGCCTGGCTTTTATGTTCTTCCTTTATTCATTTATGCATCGATAGTGTGTATGGCATGCTTAATGAAGGGTTCGCTCAATGCAGACCCAGGCTACTTGCATACCTATTATGGAAATCGCCATAATTTACGACATACTTCTTTTCGGCCAAGCTCAAATATCTTGCATTCTTTTCATCCCACAACCCTTAACCCTAACGTGTTGTTAGGAAAAATAATGGCTTTCATGTTTTCTTTAAATAAAAAACGAAATAAAAAAAGGAACGGACGTTAACTGTTTGCACGTATTTTGGGGGGGTTTTATTCCTTCTCAAAGAGAGGTTCAACACGTCAAATCCAATACTTCAACAGCCATTTGCACGCACAAGCCCCACCTTGCGTCACGTGTTTCAAATAACTATGTAAATAAATAGCCCTGCAGATAAAAACAATGAAATATTGTACGTTTAACTAAACCCTGGAAGTTTATGACTTGCCATGGCTGGTAACGCCAACCATGGCCCCGGGCTATGGTATCGCCCGCGGCTGTTTGTATAAACTGTAAATGAATCGCGCCATCTCTTACTCGGCTGCTCTCACAGCTATATACTCTTGCTCTTCACCAACCCTCCACCATAACACCTCGCGATAATAATTACATTAGCCTTCTCCAAACATGCCACGCTAACACATTCATCTAACCGTTTTCCTTTAGCAATAGGGGTTTTGGTTAATCTTTAGTGAAAACATGAAGTAAACCCTTAATGAAGACCTTTGCCCGCCAAGCAACCCCTCGTTTCATTGTTGTCCTATATGGATACACCTCGCGTCTCGATGTCTCGTTCTCACCGAGAACCGCAAAGAACCGCGGAGCATCAGCAGAGAAGCTAACGATACATGTTCCATGCGAACTAATGAAGCTATTGAACTCGACACTATTGTTAATGCCGGAGCCATTTTGGACGTTCCTTGAATAGTTTCAGGAACTCTGGGAGCCTTATCGGCTGCTGCGTAATTTTCCTGAAGCTGGTGGAGTAGTAATATAATTCACGTCGTGTCGTGTCGTGGTCCATTGAAACTTTTCGACTCAATTCCAGGAAATATGATTCCCCAAAAACCCTCTTCTATGTGGTGACCCAAGCTTATTATACTTTATGTGCACTTCACGACACAGATATCTTCTGCAGAAGGCTAGCGAAGAGAATCTAGACTTGTAAAGGGAGCATATAAGTCCTTTAAAGGATCTACGACAGCTCGGAAAAAGTCAGAGCCTGGAACTGGAAGGATACTTGAGCCAGCTTGCAATTTCGGGAATCGAGGAAACATTTGTCACCGTTTAACTTCCATACGGTGTCAAGTATGAACCTTTGACCCGACTAATACTCCTGGTAAAATGGTTTCAGCTTTCCTTTCCCTCCCTCCGTCCACCCCTCAACCGTTTGCTCATTCCTCCTCACCATCCCGAAGATTTTTAGCAGACCACAAACTCTTGATGTGACCATTTGTCGCTTCCACCACGGAGAAGAGGGTTTTCTCTCCATACTGCTATACAGTCGTGTCACATTTCAATTCCCCCCTTTTTCTCAAGTGATGGGTGAGATTTAAACCAGCTAATTGTTTTCACAGCTGCTATTTCATGCATTTCATGTATTTCATGCATTTCTTGCAAAAACACCCTTTAACCACTTTTGCCCCCAAATCTTCAACCACCAACTGGACTGTTTATGTTTCAGCTTTTAAATCCGTCCAATCCATCAAAATCCCTGACTTTAATCAATCTTTTCTGTAACACTTTGGGATCATCCAGTCACCCAGTCATCCAATCATCCCCTCCAGGCTCAGAACATCAAGAAAATATGGATGGATGAATCTTCATCAACCCGTACAACCCGTAACAAAGACCAGAAACTGTTTTCCCTTTCATTGCCGATTTTAAAGACCGCAAATTCCTTTTTTAGTTCGTTTGTAACGCGTTAGCATTCTTCTGGTGGACCCTTAAACGAGCACAGTAAACTTCAGAGTCCCAAACTTAAAAAAAAGAAGAAAAAAGCGATCGCATAACACTTAAGAAAACCGACCGAGGTTCGTTAGTCTGGTGTCAGAACCACTTAAGAACTTTTTAGCTTCTAATTTTCCATACACGCCTTCTATTTCATTTCGTTTTGTTTCATTTTAGTTCATTTTCATTTAGTTTAGTGCTTTAACACTTATCGCAAGACGTGTGCTAAGGCTAACCCTTAAAGGTCAAGGGTTTTCTTTTCCAAATTAAAATTTAAAAATTCTTTGGAAGATCTCTTAACGAATTGGAGTTCATTTTCATAGTACATAGTATACCATGTACCTAGAAGACAGTACTGGGTATTACCTAATTGGCTCACCTAACGCTCGCTTAGTCCGGAATAAAGGGCACACTTGTCGTTCCACGCGTTCCACGTGTATCGTTAAACCCTAAGGAATTCCCAATAATGAAAAACAGGGGGCTCCAAGGACAGTATTAACTCTTGACAAGTGAATTCTCTGTAAGCGCTGGAGTTGAGTTGGCTCTGTGCGCCTAACTTGGGAAATTTAACAAATTTTCCACAGTCTTGGAAACTATTCAAGCAGAAATGGTACCCTCTTTGGACGAAGTGAATACTTCGGTCGAGGTTCCTTGTTGGCTTGTGTGTGACGCGGAGGGGAGTCGACTCCAGCCCCCATCGTTTGGCTCAGTCGACGGAGAGAGACTTTTCGCCTAACCTTTGATGAACTTGTAACTTTCTTTTCAAACTGTGGCCATGTCACCCCCCGCAAGTGTTTCTTCGACACCCGGCTCCAGTCTTGACTCCCTTCGGCTCTTTCACAGCTCTTCCCAAAAGAGTGATCAGTATCGAGGCAAAAAGGGAATGAAGCGACAAGAGACTCAGCCGCGAGCCAATAAGGTTTGCAGTTCGACTTCAAGACAACAATGAACCAGGTTAGCCCTGTCTGTTCTGACGAATTAGTTGGTCTATTGAGAACCCAACGAGAAGAAAAAAAAGAAAAAAAATTGAAGGGTTTTTAACAAAAGCATTGGGAAAGGGGCTTCAAAGTATTGGCTGACCGTCAATACATTCAGGACCCTTTTTTTGGTGAAAGTATTGACGGTCAGCCAAGCCTTTGTAGTGTATTGATAGACTACCATTCTTTGCAACTCAAGCTCTGAAATAGACTATTATACGCCTACTTTAGAGAACATGATGAAGGCATTTCACACTCATTCCCGCATCATTGTGGGGACGCGCGTCTCTTGATGATCCTGGCGGGGTTCGCGCGAACTTGCTTCGAGCCCAAGCCAGTCTGTTAAACCGTGATATATCACCACAACGCGTATCGACACGCTTCTTATCTTGTAAAAGGGTCTTGTGGCTGCATCCGCGTTGTCTGGTTCCCTTAACTGTGGCCACGCCTTTAATGACAAATGGTAAAAAAAATGCCATTCCCTAAAAAAATCAAAATAAAAATGAAAAAAATTGAAGATCGTGAAGCCCAATCAAAATAAAAATAAATAAAAATCTCCACTTCGTTAAAACCTTTTCTTTTTCCATTACCGGAGCGTTTTTGATAGGGTGTTAAATATATTAGGGTTTCTATTGTTAGTCCGTTGCTGATACTCTCTGACATTATGAATTACAATCTGTGCTTGGGGTGTAAGGCTCATTTCCTCGCCTAATGGCTCGACTGACATGGGGTCGATGGATGACTGCACATTCCAGTCATTGCCTATGCATGAGCTGTCGGGAGCGAGAGCTAACAAGGCACCTCGGTGTTTCGGTGTTTCGGTGCTTTACGGGCGGGGTATTTCACGCGCGTCCCAGCGAAGTATCAAAGGTTTGGGAGAAAGGGAGGAGTCTCCTCAGTCCCTTGAAGGAAACACCTCCCCAACGCGCAGGCTTCGGTTCCTTTACCTTCGTCGAGGGCTTGGCTAAGTGAGCTGACCCACCCGCCAATGGGTGACCGAGTTCGGGCGCAGGCCACGCACAAAAGATTCTTGCCTCCAGATAAAAAGGTTTAACACTCTTCACCTCGCCTAACAAGGGGAAATACTCGTTCGGTGGCTTCGGCTTCTGCTCAGTCACGAGCATCCTTGACAAGCTTGCAGGTGTGTGCCGTTTAGTGTCTCTACCCTCAGTCGCTGCCGAACGTTTCAGTTTGGTACGTTTGGTACCTTTTCGCCCTTCCTACCTCACGAACCTTACCACGCTTTAAACGTTCTTGATTAAGGTTCCAAAGTTTCGAGCCACACAGTGTCGTGCCTAGGAATCAGAGGAACTTGATCCTCATTCAGTGAATTTAGTTGGACGAAAGGGAATTTACGTAGAAAAAGTGTATGGCTATGACTGTGTTGACGGAGCGACCCGAGAACGATACCCAGAAGTCAGCCATAGAACACCCGGATTTGAGTAGTACTAACACTATGGCCGTGGGTCTCCGCTACAGTTCCACGACGATGAGTCCCACTCCGTTTAGCAATAGCTTGCATCACCAGTTATCGTTTCATCACCATCACGCGTTGCAGGCCAACAAACGGTCGTCGTTTGAGGTACAGAACGTGGCCCGAGTGGCGGCATCGGACAGCTCTCCGACCGGATCAGGTTGTGCCCCAGCCACGCCGGACAAACCCAAGATGAACCGGCCTAGGCTCGCGTTCTCCATCGACGCCATCGTCGGCGACACTAGTAACAGTGATCGCCAACACCATCACCACCACAACAACAGCCACCGTCGCGACCCGTCACCTCCGACTCCCACTTCCAGAAGAATCGTGTCCCTTCCCGCTGCAATCATGTCGACGGAGCGGTTACCTAGTCCCACACATTCAGAACCGGCTACTTTGCCCGGATCTCCCACGCACTCGGTGCCAGCTTCGTCTCCCGAGTTACCCCCTTCACCCACATCCAGCACCACAGCAACCAGTCCGGTATTTCCGCCGGGTTTCCCACCAGGATGGCCCCATAACGCAGGAGCCTCGGCCGGTGGGCAAGGAGCACCGCCAGGTATGTCACCCTTTCTTGACCCGCTCGCTGGAGTCCGCGCTTTGTACGCTCAACAGCAGCAGCAACAACAACAACACCAGGATATGTCTTTCCGTGGATTTCACGCTGGATTGCCCCCACACTTCGGTGGTGCCCTGCCGCCAATGTTGTTCGGCGGATCACCGCTATCAGGATTCCCGCCAAACTCCAATCCCTTGTACCCGTGGTTACTCGCCCGTCAACAGCGATTCTTCCCTCGATTCCCTGGAGGTAAGCACTTACTTTTGTACCCAATCTTCGAATTCTCCTTCTGTAGAATCTAATACTACTCTCAAATTCCGACTCTTCCTCTTAAGCTTCTTTGATTTGAAAGTTCCTTCTTTGATTTGAAAATTTCGATACTGAGTATTGTGTTGTGTTGAACCGATGCTTAACGACGGCATCTCTTCCTCTTCCTTATGAATCAGGTCCAGAGATTCCAGGATTCTTGCTCCAACCCTTCCGTAAACCCAAGCGTATCCGGACGGCGTTCAGTCCGAGCCAATTGCTGAAACTAGAGCACGCGTTCGAGAAGAACCATTACGTAGTGGGCGCCGAACGCAAACAGCTCGCTCAATGTCTCAACCTTACGGAAACACAGGTAAGGGATCGTCCTCAACCCTTCTTCCTCCTGATCCCTCCATCCATCAAAGTTCTTAACTCTATCACTTCTCTTACATCACATCAGGTCAAAGTGTGGTTCCAAAACCGACGAACCAAGCACAAGCGAGTGCAGCAAGACGGTGACGACGTGTCACCACCACCTGCCAAAAAGCCGTGCGGTTCCAAGTCGGACAACGACGACTCCTACCACCGTAACTCCCAAGAGAACCTCGACCAACTGCACGACGGCGAGGATTCCGAAGTCTCCTCCGACATCGAACTCGAAGATTCCGAAGATGAGTACCATGACTTATTAGCCACTCAACACTCCCTTCACATGCCAGGTTCATCTCATTGAAGCTCCACACCCTCTTCCTCACTTCCCCTCCCACCCAACCTCCGCCAAGATGCTACCAGAAGTAAAAGAATAAACTGTATGTAAAAAAAAATTCCAGAAAAAAATTCCCCTCTCATTTCACCATCCTCAACAATAATGCTCGTATTGAATGTTCCTGTACAATTTTACTTTATTTTTGCGTTTCGAGAAAAAACTCCTTTTTGAATGTGATACCGTGCCATGTTGTCCTGTACATACATCGTTACCAACTCAAAAAATCCGCCTTCGTCTTTCATTTCCTCCAACACCAACAGCTTTTTCAGGAAACTCCCGAACTTCACCGACCGACAGATCCAAAACCCCACTGACTCCGACTAACTCCGACTGATCCAAAACGCCACCGAGTCCGATTGATCCAAAACGCCACTGACTCCGACCGACTCCGATTGATCCCGAACCTCACCGAACTTGGGAAGAATCCAAACCTATTTCTGATAGTCCTTACGCGTCTTGAGTCTTAAACCCCATCGTTGTTTTAATGCCCCAAACAGGTAAATAAGACAGGGAGGTAATTGCATCCTTTAAATTGGCCAATTTCTTTAACCGATACTTCGAACCCATACTTCGGCCCCCGCAAAGAAAGCTTCGTTTAGGCCTGCGAAAGTTAGTGAAGGAATGCCCCTGTACTCGCAGCAATACATCCATCTTTCGTTCTGGATTTCTGCTCCTCCGAAGCTTGTGTTGACTTGCGTTCGGCGTTTTGAAGACAGCTGGTCTTAAGGTTTTGGTTGTTCCCCAAAGAGGCATATCTTTTTTACCTCGACAAGGATCCAATTAATTACAATGATGGCCAGGTTCTATAAGCTCGCCGGACCATTTGTTTTTGCTTTTGTTTTGGGAAGAGATGAGAGGAAAAGTTTTGGAGGGAAGTAGGCCGAACCGAAGAACAGGCGGTCGGTCAGTCTTGTCTTTTGGTCATGTCAAAGTCCACAAAGGGGGACGATCACGGACACAAGGTCTCTAAGCTGTTACTAGAGGTAAGAGTTGTGCTTTTGGTCGGTTTATGGACTTGACTTGTGTGTGTATTAAGATTCTTTGTATATACCTGGGCAGCCATCGTTTGGGCCCTTTTGGCTTCAAAAAGCCCCACCAGCGCGGGCTCATACATCAGTGTCCAAAGTGCTTGGGCCCGGAGGCGAAAAAAGGTGGCCCTCCCCGGGTTCTATAAAAACAACGGGCTACTCTCTTGACTTGACTGGGCGCTTTTCAAAAGGCGTTAAATTAATAGTCAAGCTTCTGCACGGACCATCCAAGTCTTCCAACTTCTCTCCTTTTTGCCCCTTCACTCTCTGCCATCTTGTTTCAAAAACGATACGGGCTCTCTTTGACCCCCCGAAAAAGAAGAGCCCCCCGTAGAAATAAACAATACATTCAGCCCTTTTCCAAACGCTATCCCCTCCCCCACCTCTGTTCAGAAACACAATTTTCCACGGCTTTTCTTTACTCGTAGATAGGTATACACAATACACAGTCATTTAAGAACCTTCTGGCTGCGAGCTTTGCCCCCACTTTTCTCAGTAATTACTGCTAAAAGGAAATCAAGGTATGTTACCAGCAAAAGTAACAATACCCCATCAACCTTTTTGCAGTAAAACCCGAGCTGGAACCATCAATAACAACTCGTTTACTTGCCATTATCATTAACGGTCAGATAATAAGACTAAGCCAGTCTTAAAACTGTAATCTTTGGGAGGCCAAGGGAATACAGAAACGCATTCCAGAGATGCAATTAAGGATACGGTTAATGTGATTTGGCTTACATTTGAAAGAAAATTTATGTGATTTTATTTAGTTCAAGTTTGATTACATTTCTGATCATTTCTGATTTATTTCATTTGAATTTCTGTTAAAAAACTATACAGATGATGAAGAACAAGGAACTAGACAGTTTAAAGAATATCAACACAATTTGAATTTCAGCGAAGTTCAAAGAATAATTAGATTACAATGAAGAAGAGAATTTGAAAACTGATTGGCATCACACTTAGTGCAGCATAACTTATGAACCTGTACCGAATTTAACAGTAATTTTAATTTTTATTTTGATTTAGTTTCGAATTCCAAGAAATTTTCATGTAGAACTAAAAGTTGTTTCGTTACAAGTTTTATTGCAAAGTACTTTGTCTTTCAGGGTTTTTTAAATGTTTCTTTCTAAGCACTGGCGTGCAGTCGTAGCCATCGTTCAGTCGTTCAGTGCAACAATGAAAAACAGATTGAATCCCACCACAACCTACTAAACAAACTATCAACTATGAATTCAACACTACAACACGAAAGTCGCAACACTGAAATTGCAACGGGAAGTTTCAAGCTCAAGTTTCAGAACGGGAACAGTGAAATAATTGCAACAGTGAATTCAACGTCAGCCGAAGCTTCAATAATGAAATCCACGAGTTTCAGCAAAAAACACCAACCCCAACTTCAACTATATAGGTTCAAACAGTGAAAACCCCCAACAGTGAAATTCAAGAGATCCCCTATCGCAATAGAAACATCCTGTCTGAACAAAGAAAACAATGAAAAACCTGCAAAATTTCAACACTGAAAATTCTCCAAAACTTCACTAAAGATCCCCGAAACACTGCGCTTTAAAACATTTCAAAAATCCTTTTACCAAACAAACCTCCAGGAATGAAAAATTCACGAATTCACGAAATTCACCGAAATTCCCGAAATTCCACGAAATTTGCTACATCGCGACTATACTCATTTTCTTTGAATTTAATCATAAATCACCGCAAAAAATCACCAAAAATCAAGTTCCTTAAACTGATCTACATTTCTTTCCAATTGATTTCGAGTTTGACGCAAGTGACATGTTTCACGCCACATGCCACGTTGCTTGAACATATCCCTTCCATTGGCTTTCAGCGCGCATGTCACAACAATGGCGGCCATGGGTTTGTTTTTAGATCGTTTGATTTGATTTCATTCGTCCTGGTTTTCTCTGTTCAATAATTTCGCGTGTGTCTGTCCTGTTCACCTCTGACAGGACAATTTTCTCAAACAGCCAAAAAATGGACCTACTCCCCCTTTCTTCCAAACCCCTCCAAATGCTCGAATACAAAAAAAACGATCAAAGAACGGGGCAATGAAACCGAAACAAAAGCATAAGGAATGACTCTAACCCAATTTGCATTTTTCGATGAGATTTCTTTCTTCCCCCTCTCAATTTTCGATCTGACTCTCCGAAGAGGCAAAAGCAGGCAAAAGCGAGCCAAAGTATACGACAAAACTTGTATCCCCCGCAGAAAAGTTGTTGACCGAAATGTAAGCTAGGAACCACCAAGATGGCACTTTGGGGACTCGTCAACATAACACCCCACGCCAAACAGCTTAAAAGCATGGCGGAGGGCGGGGACATAACGTATAAATGTTCTGTGTTATGTTGGCAAGTCGTGTGGTGTTTTATACAGAGCCCTGGGTAAATCTCCCTAGGGTCACGTTATATGCACGCGTTTGAGCGTTTCATTCGATTTACTCATTTACCAGTTCTATCACCCCGCCGCCCTATTATATTGCTCAACTACTGTGTTAGAGCGATATAGAAGCCCCCTCCCCCAAAAAAATCAAAAGAAGAAACATAACACAACAGAACAGAACGTAAAAAGAACTTGAGACCCAAGACTCGCTTTATCCCGATAAAAAAACGTAATGGCTGCCGCTTCCCCCCGCCATCTTTCCCCCCGCGCAAAAAGCTTTATGACAAAGAAAACTACCTATTGCATGTAACCACACTTTATCGGAAATTAACTGGCTGTCGAAGTGAGCTTACGGTTGATTTAATAACAAAAAGAAACGGGAAAATCTATAATAATCAAATTTGCATGCCAATAGCCTCCACTACTTTCTACTTATCTACTTTCTTGTTTCCTTTCTTGTTCTTTGGGGGTTTTTAACCGCGGCAACTTCATAAATGTGCGCAACTAAAAACGTGAAGAAGGCGGGGCAAGGTCTGAAACTCTTTTCCTAAAGTACAATGTTCTATCGATAAAAAGCCAGGCAATATTAATAAAAAAATATTTATGGAAACAATGAAGTGAGATAAGGCGCATGTTACTTTTCCAACTTCCTTTTGTTGCCTTCGAACTTTTTTTTTCATTGAGGGATGGACTCTAGTAACTACGTTAGAAAAGCCACTCCTGGTATTATAAAAGGGTCCTCTACGGACCGTTTATAACCTAAAGTTATCTAATAAAAAGAATGTGGTTAGTTGGACTACCGTGTACGCGGTGGCTCAACGCGATCTGGGCGGAGATGCTCATCATAGCGCGCCGAATTGGGCGACTTGGGAACATCCACCAACCACTTTGGGGTCCCGGCATTTCACCGGGCTCATCATATTAACATCGTTTTCAGATGCCTCTACGCTTATAAAGGATACATAATGGCAAGGTACCAAAAATTACACAAAAATAAAACAAAAAACAGGGCCAGCCCCTCTGTAATACTTCAATAAGCCCCTTCTGTTTGGCTCCGAAAGCTTTTTTGTTCGGGAAGAGAAAACAACACATAAACTATATCCAATAATGACTCGGTCCCAAATGAAAAGTACAATTTGGCGAGATTTTTTTTTATTTATTTTTTAGGGCCAGTCAATTTAGATCATTAATTTAATTGAACAATATAACAAGGTTAAGGCAAGAATGAAAAGCCAAGTCCCGAAAAGAAGCGTATATAACTTCCACCCATTCATTAGCCGCCATATATATTGGATAAAAAAAAACGTGAACTTCCAAAGGCAAATCGCTTCTATGCATATGGGTATTAACCAACATAAATCTGCAGCGAATCAACTTCCAGAGAATAGTGGGTATTTTTAACCGACATTGGGTCGTGTGTTGAATCCTGACACACATTCATGGATTGTATACTGTATACTGAATCTTAATGTAAACGGCGTTAAGTCAGGAAATAGGACAACTATTTATGGAACACTGTTTTGGATATTTAATTCGATTTTTGTGGATTTACTGGAACTTGCTGTAAATGTTCTTAAATGCAAAGTGAATTTTCTGTAAATATAAGAATATTGTGAGTCTTCACATCAGCGCCTATATTCACTGTTAAAGTCAGTGTAACAAGCAAGAAATTCACTGTTGACGTTTCTCCTACTAGCAAATGAAAATCCGGTTAAGCTGCGTTTACAATAAAAATGTAACATGTTTATATTTATTGTAAATAGGGAATTTTTGTAAATTATTGTAAACTTTTTTGGATGTAACAGAAATTGCTGTAAATGTTATTAACTGTAAGGTGAATTTTCTGTAAATATAAGGCCATTTCGAGTGTTGACATCAGCGCCTATTCACTGCTGAAGTCAGCGTAACGGAACACAAGAAATTCACTGTTGACGTTTCTCATATCTACCAGTAATAAATGCGTTAAGCTGCGTTTACATTAAGAAACCTAATGTTCATTTTGCACCGGACTTTTTGTACACTTCCTGAAATTTTGGTTCATTTATTGTAAACATTGACTGAGCAATTCACTGTTGACGTTTCTCGTATTTACAAGTAAAGAAATTCACTTAAATCTAAATCGTCTTGTAACGTCTAGAAAAGCGGGGAAAAGCTTTAAAACGCAACAGAAAAAGAACAAGAAACTAGATTTGAAAAGAAAAAGAGTCCAAGAAATAGAACCCAATCTAAGCGGCGCTATTAAGAAGTTACACACTCCATCTGCCAAGCTCATTAACTCTTGAACTCGACGGTTATTTTCCAGGTGACCTTTTGACACCCCCTGTAAAACGACACGACAGAATGTGTACGAGCCTTTAAGTATTCCTTACAGTCGTTTGCCCCCAAACTTGCTGGCAGAGACCACTGTTGCAACCCCCACAACGTTACCATCACGTTGACCATCATCTCTTCACTATACACTAAACTTACGTTCCAGTTCTACTTCCAAACTTCCAAACTATTTTTCGACTTCTTCCTGGAGTTTAAACATGTAAATAGAAGGACCAAATTGGCCCGTTTTTTTCCCACGGCAGTTTGGAAAAACGAAAACCATCAGCGGTGATAGATGCTATATGATATGCGGTGATATGCTTCCACAAGGAAACCAAAAGGCTTTTCCGGAGATGATGTTCAAAGCAGATGTTCTGAGCTTCTTTACACTCTTTTGTCGCTTCTAGATAGCCTTTTAATTTTCTCCCACCACTTTCAGTTCACGGTTTCAACACCCGAGGTCTTTTCCAAAAGGGATTATCCTTAGCGGTTTGAAAATTTGAAAAGGAATGCGCGCAGATGAAAACGATGAATTTCGAGGCTTTATAACCTTCTAATCCATCTCTCTACCAACACATCCACATGCTTTCACAAGCATTCAAAGAGCCATGGGAGGTTTTTTCAAGAGATTTATTTTGTCCCAAAAGTCAAGTGTTCATGTGGGTCCATCCAGTCCAGCTTTTCCTGTTCCGGGGGGGGGGGAGGTGGAGTTTTTGGGTTGTCTATCATGTCTATCATATGAATATGCTTTAGTTCTATTCTTTTTCTCTATATGGGTGTTTTTCTTTCCCTATTATAATTCTTACCAGAAACCCACCCACCCGCTTTTCTTATAAATTCTCCTGTAGGTATTGCTTTCATATGATACCGAACCATTCTATACTTCTACTATCCTCAAACTTCTAAGACAGCTATACAGCTGGTTGTTAAGGTTCTCTCCCCTCA
Organism: Lepidurus couesii; assembly: GCA_022832235.1. Lineage (NCBI taxonomy): Eukaryota > Metazoa > Arthropoda > Branchiopoda > Notostraca > Triopsidae > Lepidurus > Lepidurus couesii. Next base: position 57,691 of record JAGJRP010000159.1, read on the forward strand.
CGAAACCGTATCAGTGGACCTATCAACTCGTTCCAAATCAGTCTCTCGTTTGCTTGGCTGACTTTTCGGGGTTTTTGGTACGTGTCGGAAACTTGTGTGAAGATCATCCGTTTGACCGCATGCATTTTGGTGTGTTTCTGTGTCTGTGTCCCCTTTAAAAGACCCTTTGTGAAAATTCCAAATTGCTCCTATGCATATAGTTTGATGAAGGTAATATATTGCAGCCGTTCGCAATTTTGGACCTTGAAATTTCCAAAATTTTTCACATTTTCGAGGCATTTTTCAGGAAGAAACGTTTTACCCAGTTTGAGTATTGACGTCAGCAGGTACACTTGAAATCCAATGGTTACTTGTGATGCAGACGTAATCTCAAGTACTGTATACACCCTTACTTCATCCACACCCCCCCCCCCTTTGTATCTTATCTAATCCGTTAAGATGAATGCCAAATACCTTTCGCAAGGTTCGCAACCCAAAATTTTGGGCCAAACAAAACTTTTTATGACCAATATATTTTCATGGGTTTTCATGATTTATTCTAGTTTGTTTTAATGATTTAGTACTAATTAAACATCAATTTTAGAGTATGAAATTATTAGATAATTATTACATGACTATTTTTCGATATGATATGATTCGAAGATGGAACTACAATTAGAATAACAATAGATTGCTAACGTCAATACATTGAAAGAATTCAGAAGAATTGCGTTAATAATTTAGTTTTTTATATTTACGAATTGTTTGAAGTTTCAAGTTTCAAACATGCTAACATGCCTGCTGCCTTTTTTTAAAAAAAAAATCATCTTAGGCGTGAGCTGATGCTCGTTGCCGTTTCTGCATTACATTGTTTCACTTGTAAAGATTATAGGGTTGGTAGGCCTATACCTGTACACATTCCTGTTGTCTTGAAAAACTAATTAAGTTGTATATATTTTTTAATGCGGCTGAAGCCTGCTACCGTCGATTATTTCTTCGCGAAAAGGGTTGGGAATTCAAATCCTTCAGTTCTCTCATTGTAGGACTTTGTCAATTTGACCTGGTAAAAAAAATAACACATAATAACTTAAGAATAATACATAAGGCTCTGCCCGGACTTGTTGCGTTACTGCGGCTTGCGTGGGCCAAGGAACGTCGGCGCCCAACAACGAATAAAAGGGAAGGAATAAACCGAAGAACTACGGAGCGCCGGACTTGTAGCACTACTCCGGGTTGGGTGTTACTGTTGCATCCGCGTCTTCTAACTTCATCATTTCCTTATAGACGAGCTGAGCCAACACTTTTTTTTAAACTTAATACCTTTTTGTAACTTAACTTAATAACATTTTTTAACTTAACTTAATAACTTTTTTTAACTTAAGTTAATAACAATAATACATAATAACTTAATGTTCCTAAACAAAGGGAACCTTCTCGTCAAGAAACTTCCAAGAAATCTTCCAAGATTCAGAATCAATCTTTTTACTAACCTATAGAAAGACTTAAAAGCAAGCTTAAAGTCACCACTTAGCATTACAATAGACCCAATATAGTCATTAAGTTCCTTAAACGCGGTCTTGGAATCCTGTTAAAGCCGTTCTGGAAGGCGCGTTTAAAGCGTTCTTTGTCAAAAATTAATAAATTATGAAATTTAGGGATAAAATGTATTAAGATTCTTGTCTACTCGGTGGCTGCATTCCATCACATCCCCCTTAAGTGGGCGTCTGCGTATCAGCAATGTTTTTTAATCGATACAAAGCGTCGGTTAAACTTTTTCTTTTTTTCGAAAGAATAACAAGACTCCCCTCTTTCTCTATTTTTTCCCCCTTAACAAAAGCTCAAATGGAAGCAATTTGCATGACAATAGCACAACCATCCTCTATCAAAAGCTCTGCTATTAAATAACTGGTTCTCTCCTCCCAACATCAAGTCAAGGGAAAAAAGCTTTGATGGGTGGATGCACGCGGAAAAGAGTCACAAAACTCTTATTAATCACACAACACACTGGGGAAGATAGTAGTAGTCGAGTATATAGTAGAGTAGGGTTGGGAGTTGAGGGTTGAGGGAGTCGATTGAGCTTTAAAAAGGGAAAAGATCCGGACATCCTCTACCTATTCGTTTTGCCTTTTGTTGACTCCACGAAATGGCCAATGTTCACGCTAATCTGGGTGCGTAAAGCTTCACAGCATGAAGTGTGTATAGAGAAGGTTTTCAGGGGAAGTGATGGTTGATGGCTCTTGTATAGTCTTGTGTGTGATAAAAGTTCTGGATCGTTTTGGATGGCGAGTCCCTGCATTAACTATACCATCCACGGGAGTTACCCCAAGAGTACCCTAGAGTACCAAAGAGGGATCACACGCAGGGAAAATCTTGGGTTCTTTGGTAACTAACAACATGCGCCCCGCCAAAGTCAATGGATGCACATGGGAGGGCAATTTCAGGGAGGAAATGTTCGACCAATTGTCCGCCAATCATACGACCTTTAGAGAAGGGTGTAAGGGTGTAATATAAGGGTGGACGTGGGTCTTATGAGTTTGCATTGAGTCGAGTCAGTCATGAGGAACGCCCAAGTCCCTTTTTAACAAGCATTGATAAGCATTGATGAAGTTAACTTCGCCGGGGTTTATAGAGAGAGACTATATAGACTCTCCTCTTACTTTGATGGGAAATGTTTGAAAAGAGAGCCTTCTTTGAACAAGTCAAACTTTCCCCATTGTGTCACTTTGGGAAGCCATTATATGGGGTTTTGTTAAAATGGAACTCGTGGATCGAGACCAGAGGAGGGGGGTTGGAAGAGGATGATGATGATGAAAAGAAAAACCTTTTTGTAGCCGTTATAAGTGTGAAACGAATTAGCCGGACATTCAACGGCTATTGCTGTCACATGAATGTCCTTTATCTAAGCTTAAACGAGGGTACACTAGACCTTTAGGGGACTTGCAAAAGCTTGAAATTGAACTTTCACACTTTGCCGATTCCCTAATCTTTCAGCGCCATAAATTTTACATTCAACTGACTTAATTCAACTGACGGAGAACTCGCTAAAACCTTACCTTAACCTCGTTGTATTAGAATAACGTCGAAGCTGTTAGATTTGAATCTTCGAATCCTGATTTGAAGATTCGTGAAATTCGATTCCACGTTAAGCTTCCGATTCCGTACAGAACTTCATCAAGAAAATGTTTCTAAAATGTTTCTAAAGTTAAAGATCATGGAAACTGTACACTTTGAGAAGTCTACAGAATGATTTTGAAGTTTGTGAGATCAAAGCTAAAAGGTAGATTTTTTTAAATGTACTAGAGTAATATGGAAGCTTTTAGATTCATGTAATCCTGATTTTCGAACTAAGGTATCGCGATTCTGATTCTGATTCGAAGTACAGATTCTGATTCTAAAATTTTCCAATGTTACGGAGCATGTGATCAAACTGCGCAGGGAACGAATCTGAACTTCGTTAAAATTTGGAAAAAGTATTCGGGATTTGAAAAGTTGTTATTTCAAATAAAGTTGAGTGAAATTGATATCAAATTCATGAAGATTCATGGTTTTGCTTGGGCCCGAATTTATGCGAATTTATGCGATACCATATTTTAAGGTATTGCGATTCCAAATGCAGATTTTGGGTACGAAAATGGTTCTAAAAAATTTCTAAAATTACGGATCACGAAAAGTGTACAGCTTAAGAAGTTTGATAGGATTGATTCTAAATTTCGTAAGATTTAAAAGAAAAAATTCGAGATGTTTAAAAAATTACTATTTCAATTAAATGTTGAGTGAAATTGACATGAAGGTATATGATTCATAGTTTTGGCTCGGACTTGAATTTATGCGATCCCATATCTTAACGCTATATACCTCAGAAACCTTAATCTCGGAGCGATTTTCAAACGACCGAGAAGCACAAGGCTTTTGGTATACCCCACCCGATCGTGGGCTAGATTTTGAACTGGAACCTCACGCCAGATGTTACCATCTGAAATAAATTTACATTTCAAACTATCTTGACCAGAAAACAAAGACTTCAAACTTCGGGCTCCTAACCATTCTAACCGTTCCAACTCCAACGTTTTCAAATTCAAACCTAACACATCTAAGCTGTCTTGTATGTTGTATCTGAAGCTACACATTGATGAAAGTAGATTGGAGAACGTTTTCGCTTTCTGATTTTAAGCCCGATTTTCGCTTTATTTTTGACAATATTTCGCTTAATTTTTTGTTTTGATTTTTTGATTTCGCTTAATTTTTTGTTTTTATTTTCGATTTCGCTTTGATAGTTTCACTGATTAAGTGCTTCTCATCGCTCTATTTCTACACTCGCATGTACAGGCCACATCTAAAAGAGAGAAACAATTAGTTTAAGGCACGCGAAATGTTCCCAAAACGTCCCCCCAATAACACGCTTGTGCTTATAACGGGATCTGCGCAACAAAACCATGTAAATGTACGATTACTTCCGAAACAGACAAACGGGTCATTCTCGCAATTACGGAATCAAAATTATCTTCCAATTCTTCCATTTCTGGGAATTTTAGACTTAGCTATAACAGCTGTAAACATACTTCGCAATTCAATATCAATGCATCGACATCGCTAAAAAAAAGTCATTCAACAATTACTTTGGGCAATTTCTAAACAAACCAAAAAACAAATCCAATTAAACTCAATTATTTTAAATGACATAGCTTGGCAAAATTACACAGAACACGTAAGTTCCCATTCATGCAATTTCCTATGGGTTTTCGAAGGGACTTCACAATTTCATGAGTTTCTCATAAAACTGAGCCAAATTTTCTTGTTATTATTCTTTTTGGACACGTTTATTTGGACATAAGTAACACAGGCAAATTGTTTGCAGCTTTCCAAAAATTAATTATTTAATCTACACAGGTTATTCAACTTATTCCATCTTCCATGCCAATAATTGTTCGAGTGAATGCTAACAAAAGTCTAACCATATTTTAAATAAAATAAAATATAAAATACAGTTTTATTTTAAATTTCAAAGTTCTATTTCAAGTAGAATTCCATTAAGGTAAAGAACATAACATCCTGTCCCAAAGATATTCATCTCCGTGTTACACTTTTTCCGTGACATTTCTTGCATTAATTTCCCTGTATACCATTTACTTCCAAAGACAGTTGCCCTTTTGTGAAAAAGACACAAAAACTTCTACCCCCAGAAAAAGACAGAAAAAGAAAAAAGACACCCTGCTGCGGTCCCCAATACTTTAACAAGGGACAAGACTAAGTGGTTTCGCACGGTAGGGGGCAATTCACCTTCACTGTCACGGTGTCGCAGCGAAGGTAACCCACCAAAAAAAAGTACCCAGAAGTACCTCAACCCTGTAACTCTTCCATTTGCTCCCTAGTAAGCCTCAATATAGCTCCTATAGTTCCTATAGTACATGTAGTACCTCTAATAGGTTGGGTAATACATGTACTTCTATACTACTCACCGTGGGTACCACCTCTTCCTCCCTCGTGTCCAGAGTACCGGAGAAAGCTCATCAAGTTAAACAATCTTTTATGGTTAGTTGACTCCTCTATTTCTCTTTTGGCGCTTGAATTCTCTCTCGGTCTCGGTCTATCTTTGGGTTTGGGAAGCCAAAAGTAGAGAAGAGGCATTGGACGGGAGCTTTTGTCTTTTCACACAAAGCCCAAACTGCTTTTAGTGTCCACTACGTCCACTGCACTTAGCGGGAGGTCTCTTGGATCTTCCAGCAGACCGTGACAACTAAAGGACAAGATAGATGGATACTAACTAAAGACTATAGAACAGGCAGGGGACAGGGGGTAACTATATATACCATATATATACAACTGGACATCCTTCCCCCCCCCTCCCTCTCCCTCCAAGTTCTCCAATTTTAAAGGCTGTCATGCCTTTTATTTTTACTCGTCTTGGGGTGAGATTCCAACAACCCACACACACCACCTTGTCTCATTAGTTTTCAGCTAATTGACAAACAACTCTCTTCTCTACCTCGTTATATGTACCCTTTACACTTTTTTTCGTTCCATTTTTATTCCGAGCTCAACTTTCCGCAGATCGCTGATTAGGTTGGATCCTTTTAATTGCAAATATCTGGTTTAGATTACTTCAAAATCTTTTAATACACTTTTTAGCTTCAATTCATTTTCACTTCAGGAAATTTTCCAGATTTTTCCAAATTAAGATTTTCAAGTTTTTCAAAATTTTCAAACTTGTTCAGAATTTTTCCAAATGTTCAAGATTTTTCCAAATTTTTAAACATTTTCAAGATCTTCAAGGTTTTTCAAAATTTTCAAGATTTTTCAAGATTTAAGTGAACTATACGGACCAAGGTGGACTACAAGTGAACTGCTGTACAGATCTTCAGTTTAAAAGAAGTTGAAGTAAACAGCCGCTTTAAAAAATAATAGCATAAGTGAACCATTTCAAGGTTTTCAAGGTTTTCCAAAATTTTCAAGATTTTTCAAAATTTTCAAGATTTTTCAAGATTTAAGTGAACTACGGACCTTGGTGGACTACAAATGAACTGCTGTACAGATCTTCAGTTTAAAAGAAGTTGAAGTAAACAGCCGCTTTAACAGAATAAGTATAAGTGAACCATTTCAAGGTTTTCCAAAATTTTCAAGATTTTTCAAAATTTTCGAAATTTTTCAACATTTAAGTGAACTACGGACCTTGGTGTACTATACAAGTGAACTGTAACAGACCTTCAGTTTAAAAGAAGTTGAAGTAAATAGCCGCTTTAACAGAATAAGCTTAAGTGAACATCTTCTGGCAAGGAATCATTTCCAGAGGTTTAGTACCAACTTTTCAAACTAACTCTTCTGATATAAACTGACCGTTGAGAGCACACGTCAGAAAGTGACGACAAACTGGGCAGAAGTTAAGGCTGACTCACCCACACGAAGTTTCACTGTTGACGCATTTGAAGCGTTTCTCATTGGCTTAAACAACTACGAAAGTTGTTCCTTATGCTTCACACGCTTCGACGCAACAATGAAAGCTTCCTAGTACTAGTACTTCTTAGTACAAATACGTATATATACGCACAACAATGAACTAAAAATGGACTAAAAATTAGCTATACTACGAATAAAACTCAACCCATTCCTATTAATCTCTCGTGAATTTAGCATGTAATTCACAGGAAATCTTGAGAACTTAATATCAATTAATCCATGTGAATTAATCCGCAAACACTTGGCATAACTTGCCTAATTTACTAAAATGAAAAGGCTTTAATAAAAAGGTGTTTTTAGGATGTTTTATAGCGTATTTGTGTTATTTTAGACTATATTTAGTATGTTTTTTATATTGTATTTTTTATTTATTTTTTTATTTGTTTATTTTCCCTTTTTTTCTTGGCAAAGCAGACAAAAAGCGTCCAATAAAAGAAAAAGGGAAAATGTAATAGAAGAAAGTGAGCAATTCCGTGCTGGAAAAGGAGAAGATAAAGGTCCCATTTGGCAGAAGATAGATTTCCTGCACGGCCCCGTTTGCCTCGCTTATGAGCGGCCATCAACTAGACGGGAGAGGTCCCTTTTGAGCTCTCTCGCGCCGGAAAACGGAAACAGAACTCTTCCATTGCCCGGGAGTTTGTGTTCCCAACTCTCAGGACCCCTCTCTTTCTCTTTTTCGTTGAGGGGGCGCTTCTATCGCTAGATTCACTACACGACTCTAGCCCAGCAATGTTTATACTAGCAATATCGGGGCAGCAGAACTTGGCTTCTCCGAAGGATTTCCTTTGAAGAAGAGCTCCTGGAAGACTTCGTTGCTCCAGAAGACCGGAATTTGAACCATTTGTGCTTAATGGGGAAACCTATTATGTCATCTATTCTCTCCCCACCCCAAACCCCACTGCGGGGGCGGGGTCCAAAAAACTTCATAATTTGACATAACTTTGTTCGATCTTTAGGCTCCACTACCCTTGACTAACCCTCGACTCTATATTCACTACCCTTACGATGCGTCAGAAAAGAAATCTGAAGAACGACGATTAAAGAAATACTGTACAGTTAAAAAAATTGGAGGAATTTATAGAACGAAGATTTGGAAGATTTTTTAAGTACTTCCTTCCCGCCCCAAAAGGAAAAAATATGAAAAAAACGTCAAAGGAAAATTTACGGACATTTTTGTTCCAATTGATCCTTTTTCTAAGAAAGTCATACACAGAAAAAAAGAAGGAATTTTCTGTTATGATCTACCCGATTCCGCGTCACTTGCTACAAATGGGTTGGCACACACAAACACAAAGTGAGCTTTTCACTCCCCCCCCCATCTTTTTTCCTTAAAGAAAATTGAGAAAGGAATCCCGTTTCAAGCCAAAGCATATGCAATTTTGCATGGTCCACTAAACCCCCGTCATTCCGATTTTCCCAAAACTTCCTCACAAATCAACTTTGGCTTTTATGAGCCAAGAAAAAATGTAACCTTGCCTTTTTCTAGAGGAGCGAAAAAATAATAAAAAGTTTTTTAAAGAAAGAAAAGGAAAATATGCTACAAGAGGCTTTTTGGGGGGCTCAAAGAAGGAGCAGGAATGTTTGCTTATGAAAGAAACCAGACGACCTACACTGCTCCACACAATGGTCAAGATGAACTAGAACCTTATCCGCTTTTCCATCTTTATTCACCAAACGCTCGTTTTCTTTTCCTTTCACCCCCAATTAAACGGCCTGTAATAATGCACAAAAATAATCATTTAAAACAACAATAAGGCTTAAATTGATTATTCGAGAAACACCCTTATCGTAAAACCCGAAACGCTAGTAAAATTAATAAAATAATAATAATAATGATAAAATGTAAAAAATAATAAAAAAAAACAAGGCACTTTGTGAATATTATATGGTCTATATCATAGTAGCACGTGCTGAATATTTGAGGGCATTTATAGATTCATACTTAAGAATTTTATGTGAAAAGAGTTGTGAAAACTAGATTCGCTATGTGAAAAGCCTTAGCAGGAAAGCATTTGGAAAGTTCATTTAGTTGATATCAGTAGTCAAATACAGTTTATATTGCTTCCGAATGTTCCGTTGCGTTAGAAAGAAGAGTTTCCAAGTGACTTACACTGTGAAACTTCATTGTTGATGTGCTTACGCAAAAAATGAAAGATTCCAGCATGAAGTCCTTTCCGTTACAGTGACACGGTATGAAGCGCTTTCTATGCAACAATGAAATTTTCCTTCTAGAAGTAGCTTATCCATATATGGATAAGCTCCTTCTAGAAGGAAAATTTCATTGTTGCGTCGTGCATATATGCACGACAACTATGAATGTGATATACTGAACGTAGAACTAGGCCTTTAGCGAATTATAATAATTCACATTATCAGACTACTAGATTAGGCCTTGCTTACGCAATAGGGCAAGTTTTCCAAAGTAAAAGATGCTTGAATTTGTTGAAGTTCAGGGAAGATCTTGTTAACGTACTAACCGTACTGAATCAAAATATTAGAATTCATAGTTATCGTAGTAAGTTTTCATGGTAATATTTCCTTCTTGCCCGAGACGCTTAAACGTGTAGTACACGACCCAAAGTGCTAAATAACATAAAATACATTGAATCATTGTAAGAGAATTGTTACGTTACTTATCTCCTTGATGATTGTTATGGAATTATAATTGTTTCTTATTACTTAAGCGGTAAACGCTGAAAGAGTTTGAATCAGCTTCAAAACAATGAACACAATGAATTAAAACTGTCCAGCATAACAATCTATCTACTTATACAGCTTATTGGGTACAGTAACCGCACCAAAACTTGTTCCAAGTCATGTGATACAATCAAACGTCATATATAAGCCATCCAGTGTTGTATAAATTGTATAACTCGTCAGTTTTTTTAACCATTGCAATTCAAGAACTGGGCGAACTCATTGCACATTACGACGACACATGAAGCATTCATTGAAAGCTACCAATCCACTCATTCATCTTCAAAAATAAACCTAATTATATTGTAAATGCACACGCAAAACATGCATGAATTAATGAACTAATTTCCAAGTTTTTAATTCCAAAGATTAAGTGCACTTCCCCATGTTTTGTTAGCAGTGACACTGTTTTGTCCCCAAACTTTTCCCACTACCTTAAATAGTCACTCAAGCTACAGTCAGTCCAAACTTGTTACGCTATTTCCTTCGTGCCGAGTTGCGATAATAGTAACGGTTGTGCGCACTTCCAACGATGCTTTCGGTAAGGCGTATGCTCTAGAAGGCGACCGCGCTTAACGCAAAAGCTGTTACTGTATATGGAGCGCAATATGCAGTGGCGCCATCGCACATTCGTCAATGTGACACACATTGATTTTTATCCTCGCCTTGCTCAGCTTCTTCGCCTTTAAACCGTCCCAAAGATCTCAGGGAGCAAGTTCCCCGTAGCAACCAAATTTAGTTGGCACTACTTTGAAGCCCTTTTCAATCTTGTGTGAATTGGGGCTGTTTAATGCTTCCCAATTGTCTGCTTGTGTCTTCCGCCCAACCAACTTTTCGATAAGAATACAAATTTGCTACCTTACAAACTTCCCTCGCCCGGGCATCCCATTTGGGGGCATAGCTTCAATTTAAGGGCAACAGCGGTTGAATAAAAAGCTTCTGCTTTTTAAACGAGCCACGGCTTCAAGAGGAGAAAAAGCCGTCCATGGCCTATGCAAATAACAGCCACTCCGGGGTCCGCCCTTCTATCAACCATTAGATGTTCTTGGGGACCAATGAAGCTGCTGAATAGCGCCGGAACATGGCTCCGCCCCTTTGGGGGGCACTTCTTTTTGTTGTGTCTTATGTCCATGTTTCGGGTTGTGTGGCGGGCTCACTTTCTCTCTCTGTGTCCCCCACTCTCTCTCTCTTTCCTCGCGTTCCATGTGGGATATGCAAGAGCGAGAAGATAGACCTCACACACTCGCTCGGACGAGGAACTTGGGTAGTGTATATACCCTCGCCCGCGCCAGGATTCTACTTCCACGCATCCGAGGGAGCCTGCGGATCCCAGGCCCCGCCTCTGTCTCAGACAACACTGCGGGGCAGCCGTGCAACCCGCAAGTTCAACACGGCATACTTAGTGGATAGTCCCCCTGACTGTGACTGTGCCACTAAAAACTTGGGTTAACGCAGACTCCGTCGAAGCTTCCAACGGCTAAAGACTGTACGTCGGTGGGGGGAATTATTGTGCTTCGCTGACTCGATTCCAAGTGCGGGTAATCTGCTCCTTTAGTGCGTGACACCGAATGTTTAGACCCTTTCAAGCCACACTTATCAGTTACCACTTCTCCGTCAACTCTGTCGCTCCTTTTCCTCACCTCTTCCGTTGCCACCGTTCAAAGATGTTCAGGTCGATACGGAGGACCCGAAAGTGTCCATAGTTCCAAAATGTGTCAAGAGGGTTCAATTGACGGAGGCGTCAATCTAATGCGAAGCCACTTGTAAAAACGTCGCGTTCGCACCGTCTGTTGGGTTTGCATGTGTTGTTTGTGTTGTTGTCCAACATTTGCCCATTGGCTTTCGCACGCGTTTCATTACGTTACGACTCACACCTGGCTCACGCGCTCACTTCCCAAATGGAATTACGAACAACAATGAACGTGGCATCCATTCTGCCACATGTTGACAAGTAACATTAAAGCAATATCAGGTTATAATTATTCCCCCAATCAGTGCGATGTACACCGCAATTATGGCCGCCCCATAAGAGATCTCGTTCGAAAGTGCCCGAGGTGTGTCATTGTTTGAAACTTCAGTTTTATTCGAGCTCTTCCCACGCGAACAACTCCACAGTGAGGGAACAAAAAGATATCAATTAACGAACTAAGGACGACCAAATTTGGAGCCCCAGCGAGAGTTGTCGCTGTTGTGTTTATCCCGTCACAGTGTTAGGGAAACAGTTGGGACAGTTTGAATTCTCTGTCCTGGAACGAGACGATGATGCCGCGAGCTCCAAGTCCCGGGAACATTCACACCGACGGACCTGCACAAGGTTTGGGTAGCCGGCCAGCCACCGGTTTAGTGCGACCACAGGCCCAACCGCCTCCTTCCTACCGGCCTAAGATCGGATTCTCCATCGACTCAATCGTGGGCTTACCATCACCGGAAGCCTTAATGGGATCCGGTGGCAAAGCGTCCGGGATGAGTAGCAGTCACAGCAACAACAATGAAGCTCACAGTGGGGGCGGTTTCAGTGCCGAGCAAGAATCAGCGCAACCCACGAACGAAATCAGACATCGGCCTATCAAGCCCACACCGACTCGTCCCGACCGAAAGAGTTCCGTGTCTCCTACCAATGTCCGCCGACTCTTCCAAACGAACCCCCATGCTCAAAATCCGTCAAACGGCTCGTCTTCCTCACAGTTCCAACGCCAAGAATCCCCTACGTCCGAGTCCAATTCTTCAGGCTCGCCGAGGTCCAGCACTAGTCCCATTACCGTCTCCGCATCGCCTTCTGCCTTATTTCGGTTAGGCATGATCCCTACCTCGATGGCCGGTGTCGGGAGTGGTGGTGGTGCCGGTACCGGTGTCTGGCCCAATCACTTTTTAAAACAAACCAGCTCAGCTTCCGCAGGATCCCTGGCTTCGACGCCAACCGATAGCATGTCAGTCATGTCCAACCATCATTCCGGGCCTGGGTTCCTCGCTGACCCGCTTGCCGGGATGCGGGCTTCGATGTACAGCAACCATGAAACGGCGCTCCGGTCGGCAGCCGCCGCAGCGGCCGCTGGCTTCCTACCCGGCCTAATGCCCATGGGTTTAACTGGCTTGCCTCAGCACATGGTAGGCGCAGGCAATTTACCACCAATGTTTCCCAATTCCGCCGCCAGCGGCTCTCATTTTTCTCACAGTTCCAATCCGTTGTATCCGTGGCTCCTGGCCCGACAACAACGATTCTTCCCTCGGTTCCCCGGAGGTATGTAACACTTACCCATACGCCCCTTTTAAACTCTAGACAACTTCATATGCTTATGCAAGAACCCTCATGTTTTCTAGGCCCCGATCTACCGGGATTCCTCTTACAACCGTTCCGGAAACCCAAGAGGATACGGACAGCCTTTAGTCCTTCTCAACTCCTCAAACTCGAACACGCCTTCGAGAAGAACCACTACGTAGTAGGTGCCGAACGGAAGCAACTGGCCCAAACCTTGAACCTCACCGAAACCCAGGTGAGTTCAAGAGTGTGTCAATACCCTGTCAATACCTTTGACCCCTATTATGCTTAAAACCGTCACCGCTTCCCATCAGAACGTTTTTTAGTAGGCATTAGCACAGCTTAATGGAGAAGTAGCAAGATTAGTGAGGGTAGTATCCGTTCACCTTTTCTTCCTCTTGATTATTTTCCAATCCAAAAGAGGACCGTGCGTCACTCCTCAAATTACATAATGATGATCAGGACTTTTGGAGCTTATGGTTTCCACAATTGATTTCGTTCTGGTTGGGAAAGAAGATGCTTGATTGCTTAACGCCATCACATCCTTCCATTTCGAAACACTCAAATAGACACGCAGCACAAATAAAGGAAAAAAGGACAAGTACAAAAAGGCCACGGAACCCCTGATGCAGCTGCTTTTTCTTTTTCCAAGTCCCCAAAGTTACATCGCTTGTATCCACCCCGTCCTCTTTTTGTACTTCGCTATATAACTTCCCTTCTTTCTGGGGATCTCTTTAAACGTTTCTATGATAAAGTACCTCCCGATTGCCCTGTCATCAAAGCATATATCGATGGTTCGAGATGAGGCTTGATACTGCCAAGACGGATAGTAGCTGATGGATGAAGGTTCCGTGCTCAACATGGCAGCTTCGAGAAAGCAAACCCCGCGTCCATCCCCGAGAATGATGATGACGCAGTATAGAAAGACTCCTCTCCCTCCATAATCATTCTCCTTAATCAGCATTACGAGCATAAGTCTCTATAAGAGAAACGAATTTGTAGAACTTCCCTCGGCTTACTTTTGCACCCTCTGTATCATCATCACCATCATCACCATCACCATCTGCGTATTTCCTTCTTTTCTCTCCTCCTTCCTCCCTCCCCCAAACTTTGAAATCTTTCTGACCCGATGTTTCAGTGATACCACCCAACACAACCCATCAAACTTTGACTCGGAGAAGTGTTGGTGTTGTTTGTTTTAGGGTGTTGGGACAGTTTCACATTCGTTTTAACATGTCCCTTGGTGGACTCTTTGTCACAGGTAAAAGTTTGGTTCCAAAATCGCCGGACCAAACACAAACGTGTTCAACAAGAAGACGACAATAAAGGCCACAGTCAAAGCACCAGCGGCAGCGGTGGCGGTGGCGGACCGCATGGTAATGCCTCCCACAAGACCTCCACCAGCAGTTGTTCCACCGAATCGTCGCGGAACAGCCTTCAGGCCGCAGTCAAAGGGGAATCAATGGAAGAGAGTGACATGTCCGATATTGAATTGGAGGCCGAAGACGACGACGAGGACGACCAACTCCTTCCTCACCATCACCTCCATCCGCATCATCACTTTAACCACCGCGCAGCACTACAAGACTACCACGTGTCCGCAGTGGAGGAGTTCCCATAAGTGACCCCCACCTCTTCCTCCCTCTTCAAAGACAAATTCTTCTTGAAAAAAACACCACCAACTTATCTATTGTCTTCGCTGTGTGTTATACAACATTCCCTCACCTGATTGATTTTGTCCCTCCAACAAAGAAAAGGTGAGTGTATATACAACGCATGTTTGGTTTTCGTTAACTTTGCCGCGGCGTGTTGGTGTGTATGTGCGAGTTGTTCAGAGAGTCGACCGTGTTTGTGTGATAATTCCCGACAATTGATCATTCCCCAACTACCTTTGATCCCCCTCCCCCCGCCGGATCGTATTTGCCTCAAGGTGTTTGAAGAAATAAAGCTGTGCTTGAACCCCTTCTTCTTCTATCACCGCTTCACCAAGTCAGCCAACCAACCAACCAAACCTACCGCCACCGTCCAATCGAACCTATAATTTCTCGCAAATATTTTGATGGACGAATAAATATTGTGAACGGGCGAGAAAATTCATATTTCTTATCTTGGCCTTCCTCGTGCCGTTTTGACATCCGGTTAACTTCCCATAATTGCGTCCTGCCAGGTTTTGGCACGTACTCCATTACGATCGTAAGGGATCCTTCGCAGACCCTATAGGCTTCATAACTTGATAGGCCTGTCAAACTGTTGCTCCGAGTACCTGTGGTGCGGTGCGAGATTTTTCTACCTCAACAAGAGATTGTCTACACCACTCTCTCCACTTCTCCACTGCTCCACTCGGTCGAGGAAGAAGATGCCCAATTTTGATTATGCAGCTTTGGGAAACAGACCCCTCGCGTACTCTTGTTTGTACGAAATGTTGGAAACCTTTCATTTTCCCCTAAAGGGACTTGTTAAGCTTCTTCTTCTTCTTCTGATTACCTTATCTTTTACCTATAGGGCATGTTTACAGACTCCTAATTGACTCGCCTTCCAATAAAACCCAAGCACCGAGCTTTTAAAAATAATCCCCCAAATTGGACCAAACATTTCATAACCTAACCTATAATTGACGGTTTAAAACCCACGCAGACACAAACACACGTTCAGCAAAAAAAAAAACTAAAAAAAACTCGGAAAGAGATGGAAAGACAGACACGCTTCCATTGTGCCACATCCATGGAGTGTAGATCGAATGATTACAACCGTCAGTACATAAAAGAATAAACGATCTGTAACGATGACGTTGGTTGAGGTATTTTGGCAC
>JAGJRP010001627.1:0-13133 GCA_022832235.1 Lepidurus couesii
TATATTAAGCTGTTGTCACAGCTAATAACACTGGTGCGGCTAGACGATGAAACAGAAAGCATAAACAAGAATTACCACCACGAACGGGAAGATAGATTGTGGCGCCAATTTGAAAGCCATTCGTTAGGAATAATTTCACTTTTATTTAGCAAAAACAATACCAATAAACATTAATTCTGAACATAACACAACTTTTGTTTAAGAAATTACTGATCCTGTGCTTCTTTGAACAATTTGGAATGCTGCTGATAAGTGTAATAAATTTCCTGGAGCAAGTCCTAAATAAAAGGAAACTTAAAATCTGAAAACGCTCATTTTGTATGCCCAACTTACTTGAAAGTGTTTCATCTGGCCGTCATACAAGTCTTGGTAGCACCTGCCAAGCTTTTCTATCTCGCTCTCTGTTTCCCGACAGCGTTCTTCAATTACCAAAACCCTGAAAAAGTAAAACTGATAAGTTATAAAACGTTCAAAACGCTATTTCGCGTTCAGATTTACGTTTTCTCCAACTGCTGCAATTCTTTCCTAGCCCCATCCAAGGCCACGCCCCCAGGAAGCGTTTGGGTCAGAGTGCCAATCCTACTCTCGAGACGCTTTAGATTAGCTTCATGGGCCTTATCCTAATTCGTAGGGGAAAGGGAAAGCAATTAATAAAGTATATTGACTTTCAGGAGATTGAAAATATTAGCGAGGGAACCCACAAATTGCTTCTCTTCTGACTGTAAAGCTTCGAGATTGTTGGAACGCTGTTGGTGCTGGAAATTGACGGATTTGATATTAGACTGCAGTTGATCCAGACGACGCTGCATTTTGCTGAGGCGTTCATTTTCTTGCAAAGAAAACTCTTCATTATCCCCCAACTTCTCGAGCATGTTTGAATGTTGCTCCTCCACTTGCTGAAGCAAGGTATCAGGCGATTCCATGTCAAGGGGAATGCCCAAACCCACTGCGGTTTTTTGAATCTTAAACTTAATTTCTGAGAGCTAAAATTGAAACAAACACAATCAAGAACAGTTTAATTGTGCTACAAAGGTCTGACCTTGTTGTGCAGTACACCTAGTTCCAGTTGCAACTTTTCTCCGCGTTCTTGCAGCAAAAGAAACGTTTTCGATTTATCCTCAATCTCGATAGTCAACGCGTCACACTCCCCATTGATCTTTCGGGCTTCTTCAGGGGTCATACTCTGCGTAGCAATGATTTCTTTAAGACTTCGAGTCCGTGCTATGGTCGACGTCAACTGGATTTCTATGGTCAAGCAAAAATTTTTTTTTTTAAATTATTAGGGAAATTATTGTCGGAATGTACCCAACGGTTAAATTAAAAAAAAAAAATTTACCACAATCCTTAAAAATGGCTTTTTGATCCAAAAAAGCTCTATCACAATCTTCTACAGCAGTGCGAGCAGCTTGTACGCTGGCTTCTAAGGTGTCATGCTCCTCTCTCATAGCTTCAAAATTTTGTTTCATTTTCTACGGAAAAAAAGGAATTGGACTATTGCCTATAATCTTGATCATTTGTACTCGTTACCATAACTTGATTGGGTTTGGTGCTCATGGCTTCCAACTCTTTGCGCAGAGCTTCTACTCCTGCCTCAAGTTGTAATATATCTTCCTCGCTGCCAATCCCCAGCTTTTTCACTTAAAGTAGTAACGAAAACGTAAATACACGAAACCGACTAGAGAATGAATCTGGGGAAACAAGTGAAACTTACATTGGAGTTCGTAGCATTCGTCTTTTAATTCGGAGAGCGGCCTGTCATTCAACCACAAGTGGTAGCCCTTCATATCCAGCTCATACTCAGCCTGCAGAGTTTTTATTTGGAAGTTAGACCGTAATGTTTATAACAAAGCTAGACATCCCAACCTGTGCGACCTCGCTCCGTTCGGGCTCAAATAATTCGACAACGGTAACAAATTCGGCTAGCCAACCAATAACCCCCAAAACAGGTCCCAAGGAATGTGGAGAACCAACTAAAAAATTTACATTAGGACTCGGTTTAATAGGAATTGGCTTTTTACTTGTAACCAAGGACGCCTTTTGAATTGTCCCACCGTAGTTCAACTCCTTGGTGATTCGCAGAACTTCTTCGTCAAACTGGCGTCCAGGTAAGGTATATCCAGGTTCCAGGATTCCGTAAATGTGCTAATACAGTAAAAAGAATTACATTTTAAGACAAAAGAGTAAACTTAAGAGCAAACTTAAGAATAAAATAAAAAAAGGCTTACAGAGAAGTACAGAACAAAGGTCTGGGACGAGATTTTAAGAACATCTTTAGTTGTGACCTCTTCTCTATAACCAGTCGCATTTAAAGTGTCCGCAATCTTGGCAGCCAATTTACGCTGGTACGGCTTATCTTGCAATGGTCTAGTGTCCTTCTTTAGTCCACCTTGCATACCAGGCCTGCAGTTGAAATACATACAAGAAACGAATTTTATTCGGATGCAAATTAAGTAATTTCCATGACTTTACGCGTAATTCATGGAGCTGGTATTGGCGCCTGCAGGAGTCATAGACGCATTCGGACGCTGTGATGTGGCAGGTGTGGAACCATAAAGCGGTCTTCCGAGATCAGCACTAAGTCGGCCCCGTGCCAATATTTGGCTGGGTCGAGATGGTGCATTTCTTCCAGTTCTTAAGAAAATCGATGGTAATGGATATTAGGAGCACAATTTATAATGTTTAAATTTTAAAAATAACGCGTGAAAAGATGCCTCAAAACGAATTAATTAAATTAATTACCCCACAGCTCCTGCTTGTCCAGCAGTTGACGTTCCTGCTCTTGTTCCCGTTAAAAAAGCTCCAGTTCTTACGGGAGCTAAACCTGTTGAGCTTCTTTTCTTCATAGCACCCGGAATATTTGTTCGTTGCATGTTACGCAAATTAAATATAAACAGCACGCACAAAACTTCAAAAAACTACTACAGAAGCGTCGAGACTCTTGTTTTGTGCAGTATGTTGTAGACTATACGCCACGTAAGCAGTAACTTGTAGTACTTATACTGTCATGTACCGAGTGTCGACGTCTAGAATTGACGTTTTCAAATTCTTCCTGACAACAACATGGAAGGGTATCCTGGTGTAGAGTTACTGCAAAACTATGAGCAAAACAGAGAAGAATAGCGATCATAGCGCCTCAAGCGCTTCTTTTAGGAAACTTGTAGTGAATTCAGTTGGTAGGGCCAGTGCGCCCTCAGTGCAGTTTCTTATGTCCTGATTGGCTGGTGGCGCACTGGGGGATGTCCTGATTGGCTGGTGGCGCACTGAGGGCTCACTGGCCCTACCAACTGTATTCGCTATTACAGCGACCCTTTTCATTGGTATGGTTGGTATGGAAACAGGCATCTAGGAATATTTACGTTCACGTGAAATTCATAAATAGAAGGTCGTCTAATGACGTAATGTGTCATACTTTGCAGACCGTAGATTTTTAGGAACCGGGAAATTTTATTACCTAAATCTAAATATTTGAAAGAAACGGGATTGTTAGACTCGTAACCTATGTTCAATCTGACGGAGAGTAAGTTTACAATCGTATTTTATTTATTTTAAATAAATCTTACACTATATATCATATGTAATGTATATATATTAAAATCAATTCACAATTGATTTTCAGGTTATGTTTTTATCCGAGATCAGTGGAATTATATTTTATGGCTCAAGTGGTTATTTACCCCGATCGCTGTCGTATTCCTGTCTCCGGTAATCGTTTTGCTGCTTCTCTATTTCAGCTCTCTATTTCTCTACATCTACAAGCTGCACAGGTATATGATTAGTTTTTCTAATAAGCTAATTAGGTTACACGTAATTAAATTGTACTATTCCCAGGCATAGGCTCAGAGATGCGTATGAAAGAGATATATTCGAAGGCGGCAGAAAGACCGTTACTGCCTTATGGGAAGCTCATGGTTGGCTTTGGCACAGTGAATTCACACTTTTTTTTAACCAATTTCAACCAAATTTTATAATCCTGTGCTGTAGAATACGAGATCAAAGGCTTGGAAAAGATCCCAGACAAAGGAGGCGCACTAATTGTCTACTATCACGGAGCTATTCCACTGGACTTTTACTACATAGTTTCTCACTGCCTTTTATACAAAGGGAGACTTATTCACACTGTCGGAGATCGCTTTCTCTTTAGTATACCAGGTAAATGTATCCATTTCAAAGGCAGAAATTCTTTGCTATTTCAAAAAACGAATCAAATTTAACTCCGTATTCTAGGGTGGGCTTCCTTAATGGAAGCATTCAAAGTGATTCCCGGTACGGTGCAAACATGTACTTCCATTTTACAAAGTGGAGAGCTTTTGGGTATTGCGCCTGGGGGGGTGTATGAGGCTCAAATGGGAGATCATTACTACGAAACGTTGTGGAAATCGAGGATCGGGTTTGCCAAAGTCGCGTTAGAAGCGAAAGTGGTAAGTATCCCTACCTCCAAATCAAACTTACGTAGAAATTTTCTTTTTTGGATTTTAGCCCGTAATTCCTGTGTTCACTAAAAATATACGCGAAGCATTCCGAGCAGTTACGCTCTTTCGTCCTTTCTGGCGATGGTTGTATCAAAAAACGCATCTTCCGGTGATTCCTATATACGGAGGATTTCCCGTAAAGCTCACTACGTACGTCGGGGATCCCATTCCCTATGACGAAAGTTATACTCCAGAAATTCTTGCTCAGCACGTAATAACTCTTGCTCAACAATGAATAATTGAATAAGATTTTTTGTTTTTTTAAAAAAGGTGAAAGAAGGTGTGGAAAAGCTTATTGAGCAGCACCAAACCATCCCTGGAAGCATTTTAAGGGCTATCATGGAAAGGCTAACTTAAATTAAGGCTTGCCATTTTTTTAAGATAAACAAAAATATTTAAGTCAGTAGTTTAGACTATTCCCAGTTTAGAATACGTATAATAAGCTTTTTGAATATCAAACACGGTTATACATTGTCACCCAATTTCGCACCATTAAGCTAGTTGTTCTCTTTTAGCCCTCGTAATTCTTCCCCATTTTTAAAAATACAGAATTTGTTATAGAAATGTAAAGACTTTTCTCCCTAATAAGGGCTTAAGGAGTTAGATTTTCGCCTTGGATGCATCACCGCCAAAACGTTCACTGACTACGCGCACAATTTTGTGTACTTCATCGTAATGAGGATTCGTAAGTCCTCGTACTCGCTCACGCCAATCTCCAATAACTTTGTAATTGGCGAAGACGTCGTATCCTGCCATGGCTGCCCAACACAGGAAACAAAAATAGGAAAATCAGCTAATAAGTTTGACTCTTTTTTGCGCAACAAAAGTAAAACAGGGGAAACTTACACGGTTGTTCGAGCTCACAGCATGCGACAATATCTGCGATGCTAATTTGTTCTCCAGCGATGAACTGCTTCTTGCCATTGTCAAGCCAAATGCTTTGGATCTCGTCCAATACTCTTTTCATTTCCTTGGCGAAACGTTCCACTCGTTCTTCGTTAGGCGGTGTGCCCGACATAGCTGGTTCAAGAAACTTAAGGGAAAAAACAATTAACATAAACAAGACGAGAAAAATTCAAGATCTACCTTGCTGCGGAAAAACATGGCGCAATGAATTCGAGTATTCGTGTGTTGCCATTCCAAATACTCGTCGACTTTGGCTTGGTTCTTTGAGTCCTTAGGATACCAGTGATCAGCTATTGTTGGGTTCTCGCGGCTCAGGTAACGGAAAATCGCAATACTGTGCATAAAATAAAATATATTTTATATTATATATTTGTAATATATTTGTGTTAACTTTAGTCTTTACCTTTCGGTTAAAACGAAGCCGTTGTCCTCAATCACAGGCACTTTCCGGAAAGGATTGATTTTCCCGAATGCTTCTCCCAAATGTTCGCCTTGGATGTTTAATGATAATAATATTGTAGCGTTTTTATTTCACTTACAATAGTTTACTTCACGTTTTTATTTCAATTACATTACCTTTTCGAAGAGCAACTGGGCAAGAAGCATAAGGAATCCCTGCGACTTTGAGAAACATAACTATAGCACGTGACGGCTGGGACATGAGGTCAAAATACACTTTATACGACATTTTGGAGGTGAATTTAAGCTAATTTGCCTAACGAATAAGAAAGGATTAGTTTTCGCTTCTCGTAGTGCAATAAATGAGTTATTTACCTGTTGTGTATGTGTTGTTTTGATTAAGCTAGCAAAGTGACGGAAAGCTATTGGTAGATTTTCGACGTAGGAGAGGCGTGGACTTTCACCGTTCTACCCACGTTTCGGAGATTGCGCATGGCAAGTTAGCCGTAGCCTACAGCATAACTCGGCTCGGCCTAGTACTTGTTCGTCCACGAGCTTGTAGTATACATGACGATACAAGGATAAGTCAATAGCAAGTAATCTTGATTACCGTACCTATAAGCAGGGAAAGGCATTCATTAGAAGGAGGATGGGAGGTAGGGGGTGGGGAGATTTCAATGTCAGCTATAAAGAAGCCCGCTTTATCTCGGATTAGCTCAGTGCTCGTGCCCATATAGAGTCTGATTAAAAAAATTAATCAGTTTCATTATAATGATAGCGGGAAAATACGCATTTCATAAGTGCATGTATTATGCAGAAAGTTGAGCAGTTTCGTATGGAAGCATTAATCAACTATTTGTAAAACTATAGACGGTAAATAACTTACATTTAGGCAATCCGTATAAAGTAATTTTTGCGACGAACGTATGTCATGCCTTCTTTGTGCCATTCAAAACAAAATGGGTCTAGCATTTTTGTAACGTGTTACAGTTCTACTATTAAGATCACGCAGCCTTTCACCATATACAAGGAAATAAACATTTGGGTAGTCGGGAGATCGTTCGGAAAACTTCGGAGATCGGCGTTCAAGTCTCAATCCCGTGAACGCAGGAGTGCGAGTTGCCCTTCGGTTTATATGCGTTGAATAGTTTAGCACGTGTTGCACGATTTCTTGCAATGCAGAAGCATGTAGTCCGGGTTTGACTGACACTGACCTCGGGCTGCCCAAGCCGAGCAGTAATTATTACCATCCACGCAAGCGCCAGTTATGGGACCTATAATACGAGGACAACAACGCATTCCAGCCACAGATCAGTTAATTAGTAGAAGGTGGTTCTTAAGTACGATTGTGTTATGTTTCATGGCAAACTTAAACTTTGGAAAGTAAATTGTAAACGAAGACCGGTAAGAACGAAGAAAATTACTGTAGTATAGATGTCTACTCACCACCACTGCTACACACTCCACAGGTTTTTGGGCAGTAGACGTTCATGTACCCCTTGTTGAGGGTACATTCGCCAGACTTGGCCCATTGTTCGCAGTTAGCATTCTGATCCCCACAAGAGACGCCTGCATGGCAAGCGAGGGAGGTGATTATGGTAAAATAAAACAAATAGTTTGAAAAGCTTACCACATTGGCTGCAGGATTTACGGCAATTGACATTCATCCAGGCAGAATTTTGCACACATTGACCCGAACCGGCCCATGCGGGACAATACTTATTCATATCGATGCACTGACCTGTGGAAAAACACGAAAATGCAAGTTCGAAATCTCAGAGAGCTCTGCTCAAATCTACCTGGCAATAATGTCGTGGAGACTAACGGAATCGGGGTCGGAGTTATGACAGCGTTGCCTTCGTTACTTTCGCATCCATATAAGATGTTAATTTTATACATATCCCACTAAGACAGAAATAAACTATATATTACTGCATCCCAAAGCTTAGAAATTTCCCCTCATTACTATGGCTCACATTTTTTGAGCTATAGTCAGAATTTAATTGACGCTCTTACCTGACTGAAGCCTTTTCGCTGGCCTAATTCCACCCCGTTTTGCTTAGGAACAATCGTAGGATTATACCTGTCCTTAGCGAAAGCATAGGCGTCGTAGTGCATCACAGAACCTAAAACAATTGAAAAGTCGATAATTCATATTTACGTACGTTTAGCTCAGTTAAAGTTTCCAGACATTCTGGGTTATGTCTAAATACCTGTATCGTAAGGTGCACCGAGGTACTGGATTTGGCCCAAGCTGTACTTCCTGAAGTTGTAGGCCATGCCTGAAAGTAATACCAAGGGAAATTGGGTACGTTGGGGGTTATAAGTGAAGCATTTGTTACCATCTTGGATGTTACTTTCGATGATCGTGATGTAATCATCTCTGTCAGATCGACTTTGTTCATGCCAGAAGCCGGTAGCGTGCATGAATTCGTGAATGACAATTCCTACGTAGACGCAGCCGTTTCCTAAAGTTACGGGCTGCGAACCACCCGTCCGGCCTACATTGCTGCTGCATCTGTACATTTATAACACACGCAACAAGAGCTGTAAAGTTAGCTGATAGACAAGGCAACACTTACGTTATTTCATTTTCACTTTTATAAAATAAAAAATTTACCCAGCACCCTTCTGGATGTAGATGTAATCGGCCTGGTTGGTCCGGGGAATGAAGCGGATACAAGTATTGTTATGATACTCGAGCATGGCGCGAGCAATAATGTAGCGTTCATTTTGGGCTAAAACAAAGCAATATTTTAGATTCTTCAATGTTCTCTTAATTGTTTATTCCCTGTTCCAACAGAACTTGGAAATATTAATGGTCTTCGTAACCAGAGCTAAAACGAGCGCGCTCAAATTCGCTCGCGCTCGAAATTTTGCGAGCGATGAGCGCGATTGCTCGTTTCATAAATTTGCGAGCGCGAGCGGGAGCACAAACGAAACGAGCGCACGCTCGCGATTGCTGCGCCATCTGTTGTCGAATTCCCGTACTTTATACCGAGAAGCTACAGAGCTTACGGCAGATATGGCAGCGACTGATGTCAAAAAGACGCCATAAGCGTGGCAATAGCTTCGGCATAACAACATAGTAAAGTCTTGTGCTAGGTTCAGACTGGTAATATCTCCGGCATTGCCACAAAAAACAGTAATAAGTGAAAGGATAATTCTTGGAATTCTAACACCTTTGCAACACATTAAAATGGCAGAATTATAAGAATGGTCTCTCCATTATGATTTTACTATGTGACAGCTAAAAAATAGGGTAAAAATGCCCCCACGCAAAATAAAGCAAACTAAAATTTTTGACGGTTCATTCTGTAGATGGCAGTAATGCTAAGGAGCACGAGCGCGAGTGCTCTTTTTTTAAAATTGCGAGCGGAGAGCGAGCGCGCTCGCCAATTTTGAAACGAGCGCGCGAGCGAGCGCACTCGTTGGAAAACGAGCGATTTTTAGCTCTGTTTGTAACCTTCTAGGTTAGGAAGAAGGGAGAAAACAGAAGTCACAATGATCTAATTTGCAAAGTGTAGTGGATAGGTGTTTGGTTTTGTTCAAAGGATGAAGTTTCTACCAAGAAAAGAAACACACTCTAGCTCTGATGCATCAAAGGGCAAATAACTAAAACTTTGCCCTCTACAGAGTAAATGAAGCAATATATACTTACAAAAAGAAGCTTCGATGACGTAGGGAATCTCTCCACCAGGCCACCTGAGCGCTTTATCCCGAACGGCATTCTTAGTCTGCAGACCATAAAATAACGAGTTTAGATAATTCAATAAAATTATACACACGATATGAGATATGTTACCCTCGTACTCGCTTCACTTCCTTTATCTTGAATGCCCGAAATATCCCCTTCGTACAGACCAGCCAGTTCTGTGGCATCTCCCGACAGTTGATCCCGGGGAGGGATTTCGGTAGCTGCTCGAAGGAAAGCAGAGACACAATTAAATTAGCTTAACATGCAAATATATACGATAGTTACTTTAAAATGTAATCATGCTTGGAATTTCCTAATAGTTAAAGTTTTTATTGATACAACAGATTTTTAGTGGGCACACGATAACTATATAGCCGTTTCATTTTTTCTGTGTGCATTTGATCGGACATACCAACAATATAATATGTAAAAGCGAAAAGATGACGAACTAGGTTGACAGGAAGTACTACTTACACACGTGTATGGCCATTTTGAAGTCGTGGGGCGATAAAGGTTCACCTGGCACATTGTTTTCCTAATTGAAATATAACATCATAACGTGACTTCGAATCGTCTAAATTGTGAACGAAATCGATTACGAAACAACGTAGATTAAAGAAATAATTTCCAAACAATAATTTTACATAGGGAAAGTTAAAAATATGAAGCAACAACCCAATAGTTATTCTATTCGGTTAAAGTCCAAGCAGCGAGAACATTATATCCCAAAGGAAATTCAAAAATTGCGTTTAATCTTAACTTACCGGTTCTGGGTTTCCGAGATCTATGTCGATAAAGTTATCGAAATCTGCGTCCTGCTGAACGACACCTTGATACGAAAGGGGATCGGATGTGGCTTGTATATCGCCAAAGAAGCCTGTTACCAAAACGCACACAATGAAGTAAGACATTGCTGCAGCTGAACACATTTGCTGCAATGACTAAGTTGCAAATTTCTGCTCGTTCTAGCCTAGCTCTGTAACGATTTAAAGAAGATCTCCGATTTTATTTAACCTTGGTCTACCTAGACCAAGAGAACTGGCTGGAATGACAATCTTTCGCTCCAAAAGCGTAGCTTTTATACTTCTAACTAGCCCCATCAGTAATTGATAGAGGAAATACAAGTGGCAGGTGTTAAAGTTGTCATTCGTAAATATTGGACTTCCGTCAATAGCGTAAACATGAAGGTGACAAATGAATACACCACCCACCACGATGTTCCTCCAAAATAATGCAATCAATCATTTCCAATATACAGGTTACTTTCAACGGTAATCGAGACAACGACGTTGACAACGACATCCACAACAGCAGCAGAAACGACAATCGCGACCGCCTTGACTCAAATCCAAAGTTTTGTTTTTTGAAGCATAGAGCTTGGTCACGAGGTCACGAATCTATCAAAGCAATGTTTCGGTCAATTCTTGAACTTGGTGTAATCAGTCAAAGAAGGGAAAAAAGGACTCTTTAGAAAGAGTTCATTTTAGAAAGGAGCGATCTATGTAGCACCCAATGATTATGAGCATGCTATTTTCTTTTCTTTTTGTCAACTTATTTCTGAGCCCTGAAACATTGCCTGAAAGTCATTTGCTATAGGTCAGTGTTCGTGGTAGTCGTTCGCAGAATTGAGCCTCTATTTTCAGGCTACAAGTGACATAAATAAGGGTAGGCACTACGGGGTCTACGGGTGACACCAGCTTACCCTCAATGCGACACGGTCGAATAAGGAATTGCATTGCGAAAAAGATCAATTTTCGTATATAGTTTTCTAATAGTTGTGATTTTTGCGTTATCTAGTCCATAACTTCCTAGATTTTTACAGTGTTAAACCTTTTTGAAACATTCGTTCAGAAATCCTCTTATACATTTTTTGTTAAAAAATAATTTGATAAAAATGGCCTTTTCCGTATTACTTACTAATGAAATAAGTGTGTATATTAGAACGTGTGCATGTATTAGAACGTGGCATTTGACCTACAATTTAGCAAAACGGACACATCCTAATACGCAATTAACAATGACAAATAACTTCTACTCAGTTATACTAACTAACGTTATTCTCATAAGGCTTCAAAAACACAAGAAAAGCAGAATCACTAATACGTAAGAAAGTACACAAGATTCGTAAAAAGTTTTTTGACAGCAATGTAGCTCATGTGAATACGGAAAGCAAAGCACTTTTTTCTTATTCTTGCTTTAATTAATTAAATAAATTTCCCATCTATTTAAGGTAGGCCTATAGGTAGCAAACCTCCGGACAATGCCTATATCAACTTCTGCCGGTACCTTAACCAGCCTGGAAAGTAGATTGATACATCTTGACAAAGCTGAAGAATAAATTAAGCGAAAAGAGAAGAAACATCGTGGTAGGTGGTGTTTACAGTGTTTCTTCTTGTTTGTACCGTTTGAAGGTATATGCCACACATGAACACGACAACTTCTCACCTGCCACTTGTATTTCTTCTGCGAATTACGGGGTCATGCTGGGGCTAGTAGGAAGTATAAAAGCTGAGCCGAAATGAGCTAAAATCATCATTCCAGCCAGTTCTCTTGGTCTGCGAAGATCACGAGGTGAAACAAACTTGAAAATCGTCGTTCGGTCCTAAGCTGCACACATTTAATTGGAAAGAAATCTTTAGAAGCATCATGTCTTCTTTCACGGTGTGCTTTTTGGCAGCAGGCCTCTTCGGCGTAATTCAAGCCTCTTCATTCCAAGGTGCCGCACAGCAGGACGCAGATTTCGACAACTTAGTAGACATAGATCTCGGAAACCCGGAAGCGGTAGGTTAAAGTTAAATTAATTTACTTCAAGTGCTTTATATTACTTGTTTTAAAATTCATGTTTAGGAAAACAATGTGCCAGGCGCACCTTTGTCGCCCCATGACTTTGAAATGGCCATTCACGTGTGTAAGTAGTATTTTCTGTTTTGCCGAATCGTTAGTTTTGAGAAAATGGTCTGAATTGGACAAGCTGTATTTATGAACGAACTCGTTTTATTTCATTCCGTCTTTTCCTTTGAGTACAGCTACCGAAATGCCTCCTCGAGATCAAATGGCGGGAGATCCCATAGAACTGGCTGGTCTGTTCGAAGGGGATATCTCGGGTGTTCAAGAACACGGAAGCCAACCAAGTTCATGGGTATAACACATATCCGATACTTTAAGTACACATTTTATAGAAATGAACTAAATTTGTATTTGGTGAATTTGCAGACCAAGAATGCCATTCGAGACAAAGCTCTTAGGTGGCCTCGTGGAGAGATTCCCTACGTCATCGAAGCTTCTTTTAGTAAGTATAAATTCGAGTGCCCTTTGATGCATCATAGCTAGAGGATGTTTCCTTTCTTGGTCGAAACTTTTTTCTTTGAACAATACGAAAAACCTATTCACAGCTTTAATTAGACCTTGTAAACTAGCTAAACTGGCTTCTATTTAATCCTCTTATTCCTCACCTAAAGTTACAAGGAACACTAATATCTCCAAGTTCTGTTCAAACAGGGAAAAACTTAATACAACCTAATTAATATTGCTTTGCTTTAGCCCAAAATGAACGCTACGTAATTGCTCGCGCTATGCTCGAATACCATAACAACACGTGTATTCGCTACGTTCCGCGGACCAACCAACGCGATTACATTTACATTCAAAAGGGTTCTGGGTAA
>JAGJRP010001628.1:0-13113 GCA_022832235.1 Lepidurus couesii
CTTTAAGAAATAAGCACAGTATATAGGCGCCGCTTATTATGGTCACGTTTGCCCAGACAATTCTGATTTTAATAAGCAGAAATTCTTATAACCGAAAATGGGAAATATGTGTATATATTGGTAGTTTGTTTATAATATAGGTAAGAAAAATAGAAACAAAATGGTATGAAGATAGAAATTACAGTTTATTGTCTACAGTTTGTTTGTCAAAATGAACAAACAGTAACTTATTAAACTACAAAATCTATAAAATTATGGTTACTTAAGGTATAAATTATTTAAAATATTCACTTATTTTCGTTTTTCTAAAATTCTGATTGTAAAGTCTATACACAGATTTGTCAACATTATGTAACATTACGCATCCAAAACAAAACTAACACTGAGCTTTTGAAGCCTAATCCTATATGCTTAGCAAGTGCTCTCAACACGATTTCTCTTCTAATTTTCCTAGTCAACTAAAGGTCTGATCATTAAATGTCATTCAATTAAATAACCTGTTCATTTCATTTTGACTGGGGAGTTTAGAAGGGCTTTCCCCTTATTATTTTTAAATCGATTCTAATATCCGAAAGTATGATACTAATTACCGATTAAAATATTATGCAGTTTATCATTTTAAATCGGTCATTTAACACTTGATTCCATAAAACGGCTGATTCTTACAACCAGTGATTACAATAAGCGGCGCCTACTGTAACAGTGGTGCAGTACTGTATCAGTTTGTTTTGCGAATCGTTCGTTACGCGGGACGCCGTTTCCATATAAGTTACTATGGGACTAATTTTGAGCTGTTCCCGAGGCCGGTCCAGAATCGTGAAAACTCGTAATTTTGCATTATGACACTTTGGATGCCACTTGTTTTTTTTTTTTTAATTATAAAACCAGCCCTTCCTGGCTTTGAACTCTTCTTCCTGTTCTACAGTGGTGCTGAGATGGGGGGGGGGGGGTTCGTGAGGAGTAACTCCTCTTGGCCATGTTCTGGGGGGGGGGGAATTGAATGGAATTCCCCCCCTCGAAAATTTTTTTTTTGGGGGTGAATTTGTATGGGTTGGGGGGGGGAACTCCTCTTGGGCCTGAGGGGGATCGGCACCTCTGCTGTTCTAAAGCTTGTGAGCTTGTTCCTGGAATGGATCTTTTAAGCTCTTCAAACATGACCCTAGCTTTTTCACAAATTAGGTCAAATCTCCTTTCATTATTTGCCTTTCATTAATCCAAGCTAAGAGCAACCTCTCTATTTTATCATTATTCGATTTTCCGTGCACTTTATGACTTGATCACTCCATACTCAGCTGCAAAATCCCCAACTCTAGCTCCTGAGTCTATTTTGTCGATGATTTCTTGCTTCATTTCAATAGTAAGAGCTTTTCTACTCTTCCTGCAAACGGGTCTTCTTAGACGCTATTTTGACAACACTAAAAAAGCACTGAGCTTTCTACAAATTTCAAATATAAAAATCACGAGCGCGTGTGCGGTTCGTAATGCGAGATCGCGTTCGCTATATGCGGAAAATTTTCTGGCCAACACTCGCGTTCGTAATGCGGAACTTTCTTTATGCGAGGCGTTCGTTGTGCTAGGTACCACGGTATTATGTATCAACGTACCATATCCTAAATCTGCAGTAAGGTCAGATTGCTGTACTTTTTTACATCATAATGACTTTAAGATCCGTAGAGATCCGCAAGTTCCGTTTCTAATTTGCTTGCTGACTCCTTGCTTGCTTGAGACTCCTGACTTGCTTGCTTGAGACTCCTGAAAAAAAATTCCTGAACTTTAAATATAATATTTGCTAGTATTACATCCAAACTGTTTCAAGAGAAATAAACTAATGATTTGAACTAAACGCCATTACAACAGTTTGCCAGGAAAATGTTAGAATTAGAGACCAGCCAGTAGAGGACGTCTTGCTTAAATATCGATACTCTTCCAGCTAGGAATAATTTTGAAACGAACATCAATTATGATTCTGTACGAACCATCTGGAGTGGCATTAGCTGCTTACGTTACGTGTATTTAGCTGTCTCGGTCTGACAACACAGTGGGTGTTGTTCTTTGGCTAATCCGCGATTATATATCTTAAATAACAATGAGTTACTTATTTCCTATATGTTGCTGTTTATTCCTTTTATCCATAATCATCCCTGCACAGGTATGGTAAAACAACGACCTGTTCTCAACCATTACATTAATTAGATTAGAGTCAAACGCTAAAACTCCTTTATATTAATCCGATTTTTCTTCCCATAGGCTCAGTATGATGACGTTCGCTGCAAGTGTATTTGCCCAGACACACCCGTCGTCAATGGCTCTCAATCTAGTCGCATGCCGTATATAGGCAATGTACCTCCCGGCAAATGGTAAGAAAAATCCTTAATTGTATCCATGTCTAATTTGAAAATAACGTATAAATCTGTAGTGATTGCACCAATGTGGTGCTACCACGCCTTGGAGATGCAATTAAAGGCAAAGAAAGCGAATTTTGCCCTCGCTGCGAATGCAAATACGAAAGCCGTAATATTACCACCATTAAAGTACCATAGAAGACCTATAGTTAAGAACGCTCTGTCTAAAGGACATATTTTTATAGGTGGTTGTCATCATCGTCATTTGGATCATTTCCTTATTAGTGATCTACATGCTCTTCTTGGTCTGTCTGGATCCATTACTGAACAAAAAATCAACTGCCACTTACCAAGAACACCAAAACGAAGAAGTAAAAGTCTCCCAACTCCTCGAAATCACTATTGATCTATTCACAAGTGTATTTTTAGGAGGACATACTTGGCGTTGGTACCTCCAACTCTCAAGCCCTACGAGTTTCAGGCACAGGAGTGTTGAATCGTGTAGGTCACCAGCAGGACAAATGGAAACGCCAAGTTCAGGAGCAACGCCGCCATATCTACGACCGCCATACCATTTTGAACTGAATTAGTAATTAAACTACAGAGCAAGAAGATCTGGATTATGAGCTAATAATCCTATTTTCTCCATTTACCTTGTCAGTGATGTGCATATTCAGAGTTGGAGAGAAATAATAGATGAAAAGAATTGACCTTAGGGGAAAAGGATGAACTTTTTTTTTATTCCATTATAAGTTTGTAAGGACAAAGAAAAACTGTTAGCCACAAGTAAATAGCGAGTGTAAACCGATACCGAAAACAGCTAAACATGGTACTGGTTAGTTATAATTTTTTTGTCTTTTTTGTTTGGCGAATCAAGATTTTCCAGGAGGAACCGATTGGTTTAATTTTTAATGGAGAGTATTTAGACGAGGTCTAGGGACGTCCCAGAAAGAGTTGTTACCATGAATGGAGCGAGCCATAGCTTGAATAGAGGCAGCGATTTCCTCGGGATCTTTAGGAGTCTTTAGTAAAAAACAACAACATTTATTTAACATTTTAAGAATGTGAAATTAAGTCACCTTAGAGTCTAAACAATCGTCAATTCCTTGCTCTTTCGGTAGTGTCAATCCGGCAGGGACCTGCATGGGCACAGAACGGGCCATTTGATAACTGGAGTTGGAGCTATGCCGCGGAATCGAAATGCCTTCGTCTACATTTGAGTCTAAGAAGAACGAAACTCAAAGTTAATTAACGAAAAATAATCATTACTGTCAGTATCCTGTTCATCATCCAATGGATCGAAAGTCTCGGGCAAATTGCCTTCGTCGTTTAACAGAAAATCCTCCCCATCTAACGGAAAAACAGAGTCTGCATCCATCGACGATGGACGGCGTGAAATACGCTGCGAAGAAACGGATATACTGGCAACCTGGTATGGTAAAACAGGTTAAATAATCCCAGACTTCGGACTGGAAAGTTGGGTTCTACTTGAGACGGTTTAAGTTCTGGAGTGAAAGTCGGCTCTTGTTTTCGCGAAGTCGAGGCAAAAGGCTCGAAATCACAGTGAGGGTCTTGACCAGAGATGAGGCTACAAGATAAGGGAGATTAATTCAAGGTTTCGAGAAAGAGATTTGAGGGTAAAGCAATTGTAAAATGTGTACCATAATAGCTGACGTTTGTCTTCATTTGCTTTACGCTGCAATGCTACGAACGCACTTTGCTGCTGCTCGGTAAACTGCGCAATTCTCTCGTTCATGTGTTCTTCCTCCTCGGCTAAGAATTTCGTTATCCTAGCTTGGAGCGACTGTTCTAGTCGTGGAGACTTGTTCTCCACTGGAGAGAGCTCTGTTGAAGAAATGCGTCGAAAGAAATTGGAAACTGTACTTTTGAAGGCGGGGACAGAGGGTGAAGCTTGTTGTTCGAAGGTTTCTGGTAATACAATATCAAATGTAGCCGAGAATCGGGGGCTTTGACGCAAAGCAGCCATCGCTTTACTATCCGACTAATACAAGAACTTCTAGTTAGCTAATTAAAACTCTTGTAAGTACTATTTACGAATTTTTTTTAAGAAGCACATTTACCAACATAGCAGGAGACACAAAAGCGGAGCTGACAGTGGTACTGAAACGAGAAGCTCGTGCATGGGTATCCAAATGACATCCTTTGCAATGGTTAATGGTCCAGCTGCCGACAAGACGTGTATTTACAAGACAGGGCAATGTTATCTCTTCTCCTTTTAGCGTTCCTTGCCTTGGATTCTGGGAACAGAGAATAAATTTAGTACCACATTCAAGGTTATAGTTATACAACAAAGAAAATTTCTTTTACTTGAGCAAAAAAGTTATCTTTCTCAGATAAATCTACAATTAAATCAGCCATAGGCTTAGGATCACTACTAAAATCTAGACGGACATTGAGGCAAAGACATGTTAGTTTCATTGCAGGAAAAATGAGAGAAGTTATTAATGGAAAAACATGAGTAAACAAAATAAACAAACACACAACATGGCGTTACAGCCACGTGATCTTAAAAGTTGGCTTTCCATTCGCTGAAAAGCAAAGCCTGCTCCCTTGTGAGTTCCATAGAAACCAATAGAAGGACC
Source organism: Lepidurus couesii (assembly GCA_022832235.1). Lineage (NCBI taxonomy): Eukaryota > Metazoa > Arthropoda > Branchiopoda > Notostraca > Triopsidae > Lepidurus > Lepidurus couesii. The sequence goes on from JAGJRP010001628.1 coordinate 4,946, forward strand.
ATAAAACCTTGTGAAATAGCTCAAGCGCGAAGTTTGAAATTTTAGACAATTTTGGTTCAAATATTGCATTCTCTGCTTCAGAAGCAGCAATTATTTCGTGGCTGTGTTTTACAACTTGTGTTTACTGCATTCACATTGAAGAACTTGTCACTCATAATGACAAAATGAAGAAAAATAGTAATTGTAACTCCTAGAAGAAATTCTGTTTAGATAAGATACAAGACACAAAAACAATTTTCGCTTGACCACTACATCGAATTCTGTAATGCAGGCATCAAACTTTGGGTCATTATAGGATAAGAAACTAACGAAGCGCTTGGCATACTCCCACTCAATGACAACGTAGTATTATTGGCCAATTGTAGCGTTGTACCTAAAGTTGGTGCTAAGGAAACAACTGCAGAAGCCAATCCAGACTAAAATAAATAAACAAAAGGATAAAATCTAAAAAGAGCTATCTATTGATTAAGACGATAATAATACCTGAGTAGTTATGGTTACCGGCGCTATTGAAACGCTTGTTATAGATGTCCCCTGCGATAGGGACACTGGTACCGTTGCAATCGTGGCTACACTGCCCATAACTTGAGCAGCAGCTGCTCCAGACATGGTTATAGGCATTGGCAACGCCGTTCCACTCAGCGTCGCTTGATTGGTAGGCAACGACGTCACTAATGCAGTCAAACCAGAGTGGCTGATACTTGTTAAGGTTGGTAATTGGGCGATAGTAGCTCCTAAAAATTGAAAAATGCAACGAGATTTAGATTGTATTTGATAAAATGCAACGATTTACAACGAAAATTAAGATGTTTAAAATTACCAGGCAAAGAACCAACGGAGGAGGTGACAGCGATGCAAGAAGTGACTAAACTCGCGACTGAATTGGTAATATTTCCACTGGTGGCTTTTGCCAACCGCAGATGCGCGTTTTGTTCCAAAAGGAAGTCGTTGGTGGAAAGAAGATCAGATACTTGCTTTTTCAAGTCTTCTACGCGTCGCTTTAGAAGCAAATTCTCTTCTTGTAACATTCGCAATTCATGTGGCGACATCTCTGTGGTGTAATTTTGGAAGTTTCGACCATTGTAAATGGGACTGGGAGGTCGATCCGCAGTTAATATAGGTAAGGAAGGGGAATACGAATCATCATAACGTCCAATTTTACGTTCTGGACTGCAGCTTTGGTCAGAGTAGCCAGATTTATCCGAATAGTTGCTGGGGGCGGGGCGTTTGGGGAGGTGCCTAAATTTGCACTTGTTGCCGCGTCGACATTCACCCTTGAGGGAATCTTTACAGACTGGAACGGCATCTAATTCATTGCCATCGGGAAATAGCAGGCCTTTGTGAATAGCGTCGTTTAGCAGGTGTTTGGGCAGTTCGCCAGTGGATTTGTAGAGTTCTTCTTCTTCTAAACTGCAATGAATGAAGCCACAATTATGCCGACTACATTGCTTGTTTTGAAAATCGTGACAGAACAAGAGTTTCTCCTTTTCGCGCCGTATACCAGACTTCGGAGGGTGAAGGAACTTGCAGCGGTCCCCGCGTGTGCAAACATTACGTAAATAGTCTCTGCAAACGCTCAAATCATTCCCCAAATCATAGGAATCCATCTCACTGTGCATTTTTAATAGCAAAATTGAAAATATAATGCGCAATGTAGGCTCATTTCTTCAATATATACCTTTTTAGAGTAGTAAACATACCCCAAGCAACACAACAACGGACAATGAAACGACATTCGCTGTTCGCTGAGTAATGGAATATAAATGGCGAACTGCAGAACTATATACAATCCTTGGTTGCCCCGAACGGCCCCGAATGCAAGTAACGGAATCTGAGTTTTAAATTTAGAATGATTCTTTTGAGTAAAATTGAAGAAGTCGATTAACTAAATGAATTATTTTATTAAAAATTTGTAATGATAAATAATGTGTGCCTTTTCAAGATCATAACCATGTAGATTTAATTAGGTCCGCTGCTTTTTCTGCGACCATGATTGTAGGTACATTGGTATTACCATTAGGAACGACAGGCATAATACTCGCATCTACAACTCGTAGCGCTTCTACTCCATGCACCTTTAGCTCGTGGTTCACTACGGAAGACGTGGAATTCGGTCCCATTTGACACGTGCCAGAAAAATGCCAAAACGAAAACGTGACATGTCGCATTGCACATTCCCAGTACTTGTCGCTTCCAAATTCATGCTCTTGACATCCAGGGAACGGCATTGTTGGCAAACTAGTGCCCACCTTCTTCATAGCTTCAGTATCTGCCATCTTCAAGGCTATTCTCACGCCATCCACTAGTACTTTGACATCATCAAGGTTCGTTAGGTAATTTGCATAAATCTTTGGAGGTTCCAAAGGATTGGTCGATACAAGTTGAATGAACCCACGTGACTTAGGCTTGAGCAACGTTGGGATGAGACTCAGTGTGTGTCTGTTGTTCAAGTGTCGGAAATACTCCTGCCAAATCTTATCACGAATACCGTAGTTTCTCCTCATTTGAATCCCTCCGTCTGAAACGACGGAACCCGACGTGATATGAAACTGGATATCCGGATAATTGGAATTTGGATTGGCATATTTCGTTTTAACCCACCCTAACGCTTCCACGCCGCCTAAGCTCGTCAAGGGACCCTCTCGATCCCTCGCGAATCTCAAAGCTTCGCTGGCTGTTAGAATTTCAGAAGTCATAAGAGAAAATGGCTTTTCCAGCAAGAAAATAAGCCCGCCAAAGCCCACGTGGTCTTGCAGGTTCTGCCCCACCATTGGTAAATCTGCTACTACCGGTATTCCCAAACTCTTTAAAGGCAATTCAGGGCCAATCCCACTCAACATTAGCAAATGCGGGCTTTTCAAAGCTCCTGCAGAAAGTATAACTTCTTTTTTTGCCAAAATCTTGAAAACCAATCCAAAACGTCGAACTTCTACCCCGACCGCTTTCTTAGTGCCTGGCTCAAACAGTATTTTCAGAATTTTTGCAGATTCGGCTACATGCAAATTAGAACGCCCACGAGCTGGCTTTAAGTAAGCTTTTGCAGTGGAACAGCGTAAACTGTCCCGGATAGTGCCTTGTGGCCTCATGAATCCAGTCTGATTTGCTCCATTCCTGTCACCAACTTCGTAACCTAGCTCTGCGGCTGCATCTAAGTAAACTTGTCCTAATGGTGTCTGCCATGACGTTTCACTCACTGTCAAGTAACCACCAGTACCATGGTATCTCGTTGCTGCGTAGTCTGTGTTCTTGTTATCCTCTGCTTTAATGAAGTATGGCAATACTTCTTCATAACTCCAGCCTGGATTGCCTGCAGTAGCCCATCCGTCATAATCCAGACGATTTCCGCGAACATACCTATTTTTTTTAGATATTTGATTAAGTTAAGTAAAGATTAATTACGGAAGAGGAAGATTTCTAAATTAGCCTACAGCATATAGTTGAGGACGCTGGTACCGCCAACTGCTTTGCCCTGCGCCAAGTTGCAGCGCTGGTCTTGGTATGCCAAACAAGCTGTAGTCTGAGGTTCAGTGCGTAATTTCCAATCGTAAGGCGAAAGTTGATTAGTCGAGGCTACACCAGGAGTATCTGTCAAAATATTTTCTTCCAATCCGGCTTCCAAGACCAAAATTTTCCATTCAGGTACTTCCGACAACCGCGACGCTAATACCGAACCCGCAGATCCGGCCCCCACGATCACGAAATCGTAGGAATCGTCCAAATTGAAGCGTTTCACGTGATGGCGACCAAAAACGGGTGCCGTCTCATCCCAGCGATGAATCGCTAGGAATCCGAAAAAGAATGGTAAAAAAGTGACCAATTGGGAAAGTGCTGAAACACTGTTCACGAGGATGCGTAAGGTCGGCAACCTTAAAGTTGGCGCTAACCTGGGAATTAACACCAACATTTTGTTCTTACAGGGTTCTTCTCTGACCCAAAGTCAAATTAGAACTGAAGTTGGCACTGAAATATGTCCATGCTTACATATACTTACATCCATCTAAGACGTGCACTGTTAACGAAATCCCATTAAAATGATTGAAAACCGGTACTCAAAAAGATGGGAACCAGAAGACGAGTTTCTTGCCCTCAAAAATAGATGAGAGGCGCACCCTCAAAGGAACTATGTCTAAGCCCTCAAAATGAGTAGATTTCAGGTCTCAAAAATGGGCCAAGCAGCGCTAAAAATGAGTTTATCACCTCTCAGTTTTTGGACGACTACTATCTCAAATTTATATTTCGAATACTCAAATTAGACACTCGACAGTACTTTTTTTCAGTACCGATTATTTAGTACTAATTTTCAAAATAATTTTTTATTGTATTTAAAAAAGTTGCTGATTAGGTACTACCGAACCACAAAGTATATACACAAAATCATTTTAAATGTCACAACATAAAGTGATTAAATATAGAAGCTTAAAAAAAATAAAGAAGGTGCAGAACAAAACTAAATCAAACAAAACTATAGTTTTGTTTGATTTGTTTGACGAAACGAATCCTATTTTTGAGCTGTCGGTCATGACCGCGATAGCTCAAAAATAGGATTCGTTTCGTCTTGCCATACTATTCTTTAAATTAACGCTTTGCCCTTGTTTTTCTACAACCCGTTTACGGAAAACCTGTTTATGGAAATCCCGGTAGTTTGTATAATACTATTTTTAACGGTTATACGTATAACCGTTAAACAATAGTATTTTTCATCCTCCCGCCGGTCACCTCCAGACTGGAGGTGACCGGAGGATGAAAAATAAAACAGTCAAGCAAGAAGATAGACAGGGCTTATCAAACGGGTTTATATTTATGTAAAAAAAAAAAGATAAGTATTTGAAAAAGTATCAGTTTTTGTATCCACGGAAGTATTTTTGTATCCAGCTGGCGCTGGTTTGAAATCCATAGACGACGCAACATCAGGGCCCCGTTCACATTAAGACGAAAACGTACGAATTTCCATTGTTATGGCCCAGGCGAAGTTGAAGTATAATGTAGAGTACATCTATTCGTTGTTAAGCTGGAAACATAATTTTTAATATATTCTTGATACTTAGGTAAGAATTCATTAAGGTTATTGACAACACTTAATGTAATGAAAAGGGAACAAAAATAAATTATATAGAAAGTTTAATAAATTAAGATGATTTAAAGCCATGCGTTGTTAAACAAATCGGAAGCTTTTTGAGCCGCCGCAATAATTCCTGCATTGGTATTGCCCGACAAAACTCTAGGCCAGCAATAGGCTTCGGCCTACGCTGGTAAAGCTTTATAAAAAAAAAAAAACTCTAGGCAGTACACTGCCATCGACTACCCTCAAACCTTGGATTCGCCCGTGCACTTTTAAGTCATTGTTAACCACAGCCAAGAGATTTGAGCTGGGACCCATCTTGTAACTACCCATGAAATGGTAAAACGTGAAAGTAATCTGTCGCAAGGCACATTCCCAGTATTCGTTGCTCCCAAACTGTAAATCTTTGCAGACAGGCAAAGGTTTTGCATACAAACGGCTCCCGAACTGTTTAAACACTTCAGCCTCACTGAATTTCAAAGCAATTCTGCTTCCATCAATCAAAACTTGCACGTCTTCTTCATTTTGCAAGTAGTTCGCAATGATCACCGGCGTGTCCTTTGGATTAGCCGACCGTAAGCGCACAGATCCGCGAGCTTTGGGTCTTAAAAGTGTAGGAATAATCGACCAAGTTTCTTTACCATTAATCTCCTCATACCATTGGTTCCAGACGTCACTTGTAATGCCGTAATTTCTGCGTAAACGACTGACCCTGTCGTAATAATGAACTGCACATCTGGATAATCCTTACTGTCGAATTCCACATACTTGGTGTTCACCCAACCTAACCCTTCTACGCCTCCGAGACTGGTAAAAGGACCCGTGCTATCCTTGACATAACGTAGCGCATTGCGCAGATTGGTAGAGGTCTTAGTCATAATGGAAACGGGTTGTTCTAAAGTGAAAATCAAGCCTCCATAGCCTATATGATCTTGCAGATTCTGTCCCACGCCAGGTAGTTCATGGACCAACAGTACTCCCACTTCTGCAAGGTGATCTTTGGGGCCAATACCACTCAGCATGAGTAGTTGCGGACTGTTGAAGCTCCCGGCTGATAAAATTACTTCTTTGCTTGCATACGAATTCTGTAGCACCCCTTGTCTAAGAAACTCCACTCCAATGACTCGTTTGGAATTCCCATGTTCAAAAAGGAGCTTATTAGCCCGAGCTCCAGTTGCTACATGGAGATTAGAACGCCGGCGAGCTGGCTTTAAATAAGCTTTTGCTGTAGAACCCCGTTTACCCTGTCGGATCGTACCTTATTGTGGGGTCATAAAGCCAGTCTGATTAGATCCATTACAGTCCCGGACTGGGTAGCTCATTTCCTTCGCCGCATCCATGTATACATTTCCTAACGGCGACAACCAAGGCGCTTCCCCCACTGTTAAGTACCCAACAGTTCCGTGGTACCGCGACGCGCCATACTCAAGATTCTGACTATCCTCCGCTTTAATGAAATATGGCAAGATATCTTCATAACTCCAGCCAGGATTTCCCGCAGCAGCCCAACTATCATAATCATACTTGTTTCCTCTTACATACCTAACAAAAATGCAGTGTTGTTACGATTCAAGCTTTTCTGAAGAATAAGTAATTCATGTAGATTTTTAAACTTTAACTCTATTTTAATTTATAGTTAGACCAAATTACTTTCAGTTAAATTATTTTGTATTAAATTTAAATTAAATTGACTTTTAGTACAGTTATTTGTATTGTTCTAATATTTGTTATGTGCGCGTTTGTTGAGGTTGAGGTATACGCGTTTTCTTGGTTGAGGTATATGAAATGCGTGGAACGACGCATTGGACGAACGAAGTTTTAAAGAAGGAAACGAGATCGGTGTGGTTTGTGACTAATTCTATATTTGCCCAATTGCCAGGCGAACAAACACAAAAACTAACAAAACACTAAATTTCTACGCTACAATACAATGCTTCAACGAATTTCGAAGCAATGTCGGAGTTCGAGAGCAACTTCCACGAATAACTAAAAATAACTGGACTAAAGCGAAAAAGACAGTCTGTTAAATAGTCACAAGTAGTCTTTTGTCTGTTTGATCCATGCGGAAAATGTCTTTAACACATATGTCTGCAGTTCGGTTTTTTGGGTAACAAATCTTCTCAAGGGGTTCCATGCAAAGGGTACCCCTTGCCGAACTGTCAGTCGTCAGAGTCAATTTTCTGCCCAGTTTTACGACATAATAGACCGTCGCTGGACCTCTGGTTCCAGCCTCCACGAGAACAGGCAGCGGCCGCTCCCACTTAGGTATACCAGTTCGATGATCAAGCGACGGACTGTCATAAAACAAAGGGCAGGTCGTGCAGTCAGGAAAGTGGTCTAACTGTCGCGGGTCGCACATTAAAATGATTATTTAAAGGCGATTTATCCATTACGGGGGCGATCCCTGCAACATCGATTGCTGGGATTCCACCCGTAACAGTATATGAGTTCAGAGTTCAGTTGTAGTTTCCCTATTTCGGTAGCAGTGTTCTGGATCGATAGTTTTTGCGTGACCTTAGATCATTTCCGATCGTCACCAACTTCTGTCAACACGATCAGATCAAAAGTTGCAAAATTTAAGAAAATTTAGATCCACGCATAAGCATATTTGGAGCCACGGATAAACTCTGTGCAAATGTTACAAAATTGGCTAGCAACACATTTAGATTAGGTAGATTGGCTACTTGGGCCCAACGAGATATTGGTGTTAGGACTAACATAGTGAACAGTCAATTGAAACTTGAACTCCTACTGTCTTTTATTGGAGAATTTACCATCTAGGTCTAACCCTATAGGCAATAAACTAAAACTTCACAAAGAAAAGGTGTTGCAAAGGAAAAGTATAGCCTACGCCCGAAAGGTTTGAAAGTACTTTCTTTCTTTTTTTCTGTCTCTTGCTCTCTTCTTTCATTCATGCACATTCATAAAGCTTATCGGATGGAATCACAGCCAGCAGGCGTTAAACCAGCACTAAACAAACTTATTAGCAATGAAGTATTTCGTGCAAAAAATGGTCGAAAAGAGACACAGAGTAGAAACTTGAGCTTAAATGCGAAGGTATTGCGTCTGGAATTCATTCAGTCGATTATAATGGAAACTTTTATGTAAA
>JAGJRP010001629.1:0-13096 GCA_022832235.1 Lepidurus couesii
AATATGCACTGGTTTTCTCAAAAAAGTGTTCCGAAATTCCCCATGCTAACCGCCTATACCGAGCTAAGGTATACGGGAGCCTTAAGGAAAGGATCTTTATACCCCCATCCAATGGCTGCTAAGAAAGGTCTGGTTCGAAGGACAAACCACAGGCTTTGTTTTCGCAATAATAGCAAACTGAAACTTAATATAGCCGTCCATAACCGCGAACTGAATACACCCACTGCAAAAACCATGAATTGCAAGTAGATTTTCCAAGGAGCGTCCCTGCCGAGTGTGTACCACAGCAGAACGCCCACACAAGCGATAAACTGAAAACCCGAGAAATCGAATTAATCAGATGCATTTTTAAGGCAGAATTGTTTTTTCCGCACTGGTGGGTGCTTAAGTAATGTATCCTGTTTTGCAATGATGTGATTACCTGGGACAGCATGAGGCCCATGGTTGCGAAGTGGGGAGTTTTCTTCCATTTCTTGCTGACGACAAACACGATCAGCATACATGCCTATTGTTGTGACGCATACACGATTCGTTTTTTTGCGATTAGAAAAGAAAGCGAAAGATTGCAGTTCGGTATTATTAGGACATTTTACCGTGCTTAATAGACCCAGAATGGACACAGGTAATAGGAACGCGTGCAGCTGGTCGATGTAAAATGATGGATGCAGCGACGAGAGTGAAAGCATTCGGGCTGATACAAACATCAAAGGCGCCGAGACAAAAGTACACGCTACCATAGCAGTCGCAATCTGGAAGAAAGGTAAACAGTTTTTACTACAGATTTCTAGTCAGATTCCCAACTTTCGTTTTGTACATTTCTAGCCAGTTTTGAACTAAAAACGTTTTGGCATTGTGAAAACATGCCAACTTGTGTCCCTGACGAACGAGACATTAACGAATGTACCATTAGTTAAGCATCAGCAAAGTCTCTTAAATCGTTCACTCTTAGAGTTCTAGTTCGTAAAAAGCACTGGACTAGAATTTACGACGTTGTAAAGATGATTAAGGATCGGGAACCCTTTCAAGCACCGGTAAAACTTTAGATTGGCTAATTTTGATTAAGAGTCGTGTTAATGCACCCTTTCGAGATTCTGTGCTTATAGGTCGTTTTGGATGATCATAAAATGTGAGCATGATGGAAGCACTTACCAAATCGGCTGCCACATTGTACTGCGCTGCGTAGAAGAAAACGCCCGGGGCAGTGGGGAATGTCCCAAGTAGGAATCCCAAGTTACCCAAGTCCAGCGTGTCGTTGTTTGGTTGTAAATGAATAGTCACTTCGCGCGTCAAGATGGGCATTACAAGACTGCGCAAACATCCCAGGCAAATTTAGCGGTTTTTTATCGCTGTTAAAATAAGTCATTTGTATGCTTACCATTTAACTCCAATTAGGATAGATGCAACGACAAAGTTGGACCGATGAATGGTGCTCTGTTTTTGTCCCACCATTCGGAGTCCTAATGCAAATAAGGCCGTGGCGGAAAACGCTGACCCGAAAACCTGGAATGCAAATGAGTCAGCTTAAATGGATCGTCTCGCTTCTTGTTCATTATATATTTAAATAATGTGCGAGTGGGATAGCGTTTGGTTGGGACCTGTTCTTTTGACAAGGGTATAGTGTGTATCTTGGGACGCTTTGTTCGGAAGTTTCACTTTCTATAACCCACACCAGAAACCTGGTTGGGGCTATCCCGGAACAAATTGTACGGGTTTGAAGCGCAGACATACACACGAAAAAGCGGTCTTTTTCTTTTCTTAGAAGATGACCAGTTTTGAAAAAAAAAGAGTCCCGTTAGAACCGTTATAAGTAGTATTATAATAGATACGAGAATGAAAGTGAGAATTGCAGCAGAGCCTGTCCGGTTCACGTGCTGGGTTTGGTAGTTTATTATCACGTCACTTCCTTACCTCGAAGATGTTCCTGAGGAAAAGTGGAATGTGGTGCTGGAAAAGAAAGTTGGCGGACATGCCTAGCACTGTCATGAACACGGCTGGGCTCATGAGCATGTTTTTCCATACCGTAATGAAAAGCTAAACAAGAAAAGAACAAGAAAAAATATTCCAAGAATTATTCAAGCATTCTTCAACTTCCCCAGATAGAAATCTTTAAACTAAAAGAGAAATTAACGTATAATACCTGCCAGCCGGATGAAGCGGGAAAAGCAGTCTTTGAATTCAGAGAAACCGTCGAAGAATTGGTGCGTACAGAGTATTTCGAGCTCCAGCGACTCGACCAGGATGATTTCCTCGATTGCCCGTGTAGTTTCTCATCAGATGCTGCTTTGGAGTTAGCCGACTCCTCATTAGGACGACGATTTTTGTTGCGTTTGCCGAGTTCGAGGAATATGAAGCCAATGGGGTTGAGAAATACCAACGAAATCGGGGCTATTACGTATAAGTAGCTGGCGTACTCGGGGTGCGTGTGTTGATAGAGTGCTTTGACTAGAAAGTTTCCAAGATAATTAGCCGGGGATTTTTTTGTACCAGAGAGAAAGCAAGAGGATAAACTAATTTATGGGTTTTTTGTCTTTTAAGACGGTATTGACTCACGGATAGGGTATCCCAGGGCGAAATCATTGCTTTGCGTGCAGAAGATGGCAAAAAGCCCTGCACGACTCAAATCAGTAGGTCGAGTGACGATCAATGTAGTTACGAGTACCAAAAAGAAGACGGCGGTCTTGGCCACGCATACGGAAAGTAAAAAGCTCCAATCCACCGTCTGGAAGTCCAGTTCGGCCAAGGAGATGAATATCAGGCAAGGTAAGGCGAAAGTGCCCACGAACGTGTTGAGACCTTTGGCTTCCATGGATCCGATTATCTTCCATCGGCCGCTGGCATACCTGTGCATTGATTTTTTTAAAAATAAATAAAAAATTAGGATGTTTTTAAGTTCACTTCGTGGTTTCTTTATGGAAGGGTTTTGACCGTTTTGTGGCCGGTATGAGTAAACAAGTCGTTAAGACCTGGAAAACCTTCACCTAGTTCTTTTGGCCTATTGACCCTTTACCTTGCATTGTATTCGAACTTCCGTCGATACCCTTTTCTATACCTCTTTCACGATTTCCCATAAAATTTACGTACGAAGTATTTGCCATAGAAAAATATAAAGGCTCCCCTGTTTCCCTCCCTTTGAACCTTTTTTCTACTGGTAAATAGGATTGAAGAATTCAGATAAAGTGGGTAAAATATATCGGATTTCAATTCTTTGGCTTTGGGCAAAAAAATATTGACAAAAGTTCACAATTCATGTAAAATAATCTCCTTTCAATAGATACTAAAATGAAGATCATGACATGGAATGAACATATTCATCTCCCTTTCATTTCTTTATTTTTATATTTTTATGTATGTACTGAAAGGAAAGATTTGTATTAAGTGAACATGTCATAAGACTATTACTAAGATAAAATGATATAAAAAAATTTAATTAAGATATATTTATTAAGTGTAGTTTTATTGTAGGTAATTTATTTTATTAGATTTAATTCAATTTGTTAGAACTAATTCAGTTTGTTAGATATAATTTATTATTCTAAATTTTTTTTTATTATTTCAAGTAGACAAGATGAAATAGACTTACCCCACAATTATGATGACAAAGGTCTGGACTAAAACGGGGTACAGTTTATCCAAGACGAGTTCAGAATTTTGGGCCCCAGGATCAAACTGATCCGTTTGATTCTGATTTTCATGGTGGTGATTGTGAACTTTGAATTCCTCTGATTCAGCGTCAAGTAACGTAACTTCTGTTAAGTGGTGCATTTTTAAAATAAAAGTACTTTGGTTCTGAAATATTTAGCTGTTGCACTTTGGAGGGTTAGGAACTGATTGAGATGGTCTCTGTCTTAGCAGCGGCACTTCTACTGCCCAGAGACTAACGCGTATCACCACATGGATTATATAAGCAACCAGTTCAGTTGTTTGTTTTCTTACAATTTCTCCCACGTTTTTGGACTAAAAAGTTACAACAACAATGTGGGAAACTCCCAACTTACGCAATCCAACAGGTCACGAACCAGAGTTTGAAATACGACTAAAGAGGTATATATTGTTTCACGACCACATCACGCACCAAAAGTGTGTTGGTATTTTCACCGCTAAAGCCAAAAAAGTCGGAAACAGCTTTGAGTTTCTGTAGAAAAGCTTTCTCTTGTTGGGAAAATGTACATTTGATAATAAAACTTCCCGCAGAGGAAGAGCAACGAACTTTCTTCGAGCGCTCAAGAGGAGAAACGCAAATTTAGAAGATGGGTATCGTATTGTTTGCGTCGAGTGTAATGTCACTGCACTGGATTCATCCCAGTAAACACAACTAGACGTACTCTTACCGCACCGCACTTACCACTGTATATCCCCAAATAAAAACGTTGGTACTACGATTGCTTACAAACCCAAAGAAACACAGGTAGAAATGTCTGCATATATCGCAAATAAACGGGATGAGAAATTCCCCAGTTGCTCGTAACTTCGCAATTGACCAGAGCTGACCGGAATACCTTGCGGTTCATTAAGTCCAGGGTCTCATGCAAGCCTTGTGCCGACTTAATGCATGTGATGCCCAGTCAACAGCGGTTGTAGGGACGTTTTTTTGGTATTTTTTAGGTGACACACTGGACTTATAGGACAGTAGCACAAGGGAGACCAGGTTTACCAGGTGAAGTGTTGGCGAGTTGGTTGAGAGTACCGGAGGAAACGGAAAGTGAAATGAGAATGAATTCGTAGACCTAGCCAGACTCCAGCTATATATCGTACTTTCTGCGAGGTTCGTGCTTATAATGTTCGCGAGAGTGAGCGTGGTTTGGTTGCCCTGGCCTTTTGTGTCGTCCCAGGTGCGGCCATGAGATCGGCCGGCTTTTGGGCAAAAACAAAAAGGATGAAAGGACCGCGAGAGTGAAATTGGTTCTAATCCCCGAGAGAATGCCTTTGGAATAGCGGGACACATACTGACACACCTTCCCTTGCGATTTTATTTCTTCTTTCTTTCTTCATTTCCTTCGGTCGTTTGTAGGGCAAAGGGAATCTGTGTAACTATACCACGGAGGACCTGAATTAATGTACACAGGTGTTGTCGCCGTAGGTAAAATGATGTATTGGCTGCTGATTGGGAGCTTTTCAAGGCATGGTCACGATTTAGCACCGGTTCGCTCAAAGGTTTTTGTTTTAACAGCGTTTTATTGGCGATATGATAGAGAGGCGGAGGACGACATGACACATCTTGGAATGGAAGTTTTTCTCAATGGAACGGCCCTGACCGACTAAAGGTTAAATTGCTACCGACCGCGTTTGGGGGCTTGCCCAAAGTTTCGTGGGGTTTTTAACTGGTTTAAGGCTTTATATAACAGCGGGAAATAAACAGATCTATTAAGTGATGAGGTTTTTCATGCCGATAAAAAAGAATAAAATAAAGAAAAGAATTAAATGCTAAAAAAGAGAGATAAAATTGCTGAGCTGCTTAGGAGGAGTTGACCTTCGTTGGCTAAGGGTGGATTGATAATGTACTGCGAAAAATGGATTTGGTTGATATGCAAAGCGTAATTCATGATTATCTATCACCAAGTGCACACGGCGAATGTCTTTATAAGTTAAGAGGAAGAGTTGCAAGGTCAGGGATGAAACGTCTTTGATGCTGCACGATCTTGAAAACGAGTCGTGCAGAGTTTAGTAGTAATTTGGAAATTTTGGAAGAGCAATATCCGCAAACATTTGGTAGAATGATGCTTTTGCAACCGGGTGGGTTGAGTCCAGTCATAGTTATTCGTGCGATGTTGATCTTATCGCCGTGTCATAAGACCCTTGTATAACTACTGGTGAAAAGAAAAGGACAGGGATTTTCACAAAGGCAAGATGATGGGTACACATTCAAGGTTAAAGGGAAGAGTTAGACATCGTGAAGGTTAGAGAAAACCGAAAGGGAACTTCCAGCGTGAGAGGCAAATTTGGGTTTTTTATTGATCGTGTGGCGTATTATTGACTACGAACTAAAAAAGCTGTTGAGTTGCATTTAGAAGGAAGAAAGAAAGTCATAAACGTTCCAAGGCTGCATTGCTACATTTCGTCGTGAAGCGGGTGATAACCTTTTTTCGGGAAGCGACTTGGAAATGGGGCGTCCTTCTTCGTGAGAACTACTTAGTGAATAGTGTTCCGTGTATTATCGTAAGGCTAAACTTGATATTGATATATATAGTCAAAATCGTGATGTTTGGGAGATTACGGAAATGGGATGAATAATGCGAGGTTAAATGTCAAACGTTCTTGCTATGGAAGAATAGTTTATAGTCAAATCCACTGAATTATTGCGAAGTTACTATGCGGGCTTTTTCTCGTGTTCGAGTATGTTTGGAAATACTTGCCAGCTTGTATTGGGAGCTAGTTTATATTACGCAATGCAGCGATTTATGTAATGAATAAACCTGATTAACGAAAAAGAGCGGAGATTATTGCGAAACTTGTAACCAAATAACGAGCTCACTAATGTTATTCTTGCTTTAGGTTGACGAAACACGAAAGATACATCTTTACTTAGTCGTTCTGTTTTTGGAAAGTCTAGTCTCTAAGCATCCATATATGTGCGAGTATTAAAAGTATTATATATAACCCGTTTTGAGGAAGTTGAGGACCATTTGATATTCCTTAAAGTCCAAACAGATCTAAGCACATGTCTACCATGTAAGTTATTGTTTTTTTTTGTATTTCGCAATGTATAGGCCAGCAACGAGCAAATGCTCACGCTGGTATTTGAAAAAAAAAAAAAAACTAAGCAAAGTCGAGATTTATACCAAAAAAGTATCATGGTCAAACTGTTGCGATTTAAAGAAAGAAAGCAGCAAGTAGCAACACGGAATTGCATCATGCCACTTTGCGTACTAACACGGGTTACTATATTTCTTGCCAACATAATGAGGTACTGCTTATATTTGATACAAACTGAAAGAAAGAGAAAAATACCTTCCAATTACTTTCGGAACGCTTTACGTAACTAACTGGTTTTGGAGGATCAAAGCTGCCTTGGGAGTTTAGCTATAGTTTACTTGTGGGAATGTTAATAGTCGCAACGTTTTCAGCAGTAGATGAAAATACAAATTCAATCGTCGTAACAATGAATCTTATGGCGATCGTATGAATCGTATAGATCTTCAACTATGAAATTCGGGTGTTGTGACGCCGTAAACTAGGGTGTCGTGCCCTTATGTACTTAACATCGAGCATTTTGTCGTAACTGCAGCCATCGCATTGCTAGCAGGCGAAGTAGAGCTTACCAATGCCGTTGAACCAGTCAGCATGCTCACCGTATTTGTACTGGAACTTCGATGACAGTTCATTGTTCTATGGGTCATCCTATAGAGTCTGCCAAGATTTCTTATCACAGATGTAGTCCTGTATATCTGATCCCAGGGGTCTGACAATAAGCAAACCAGTTGTATCTATTATCATATACGTTGCCTCTATGCAAATACGGTCATTATACAGGTAGCAAGTTTACGTGGATGTCAACGCTTAGTTTAAATGTTAGATTGTTAGGCTAACGCATGAACTTGATCCCCAGATCTTGACGGAGATAACTCAGTACCAGGACCTTTGGACGGTGAATGAGTGTGGTGGTGGGAAACACCGTTATAAAAAAAACCGTTATATGCTTTTTCGACCGTCACACGTGAAGACTTTCCACCTACTTAGAAAGCTATTTTGAGACCATCGAGGCTCAGTGGTCAAATCAGGTCAATTGAATACCGCGGAGATGATTCCATATTTTATAGATGAAATTTGTATTTCCCCGCAAATAATCCGAGTACTCGTATAATTAGGTGCACTAAATAATTTGATGCAATTTCGACAGGACAAGTTAAATAGATATAGGACTTAACAAAGCGGATATGAATTAACACGACCATGTCATATTATATTTGTATTCAAATATTTGCAAGCGAAGGTAAGATTTGATGACAGTAAACCTGTTTCGATGCGTTTATCTGAAAACTGGGTATATAACATAGTTTGTGGGGAAGTCATAATTGTTTTAATTGAGGTTATATAAGCGTAAGTATAAAAGATGCGGTCTTATTATTTGCATTACATTTATGCGGAATGAACGTGAAATTTGCGTGAATTCATGGTTCTTAGAATATGTTAGGTTAATTGAAGGAGACGTGTTCAAGGTTGCAGCAAGTTTCTGGTTTTCGAGTTGAAATTTATTAACGTTCTATAGTACAGTACATTTAGCGTGTCCAAGGCAAGTAAATGTCAAAGGAGGCGTGCATTGTCGTGGCAAAGGGAGTAATGAGGGTGTCAATTGAAGGTAGAAGAGAGAAATAAGGATTAGAGTTAGATAAATGCTTATTAAACCTGAAATATATTATTGCCGCATATAGGAGAGTGTTCCTGATTCCGTGACCCTTTTGAAGTTAATTTTGCTGTTCCTCCCCTTTCGAACTGTTTTTCGTGTTATACTATTTTCAACTCTACGTGGCTTCTTCTGTGCAGTTTTGTCACTGCAGCATATATTCTATGAGAGTTTTTTTCTCCAGACAGTTGCATGGCTGGACTGCCTTGGCTATTACTGTCAACTACAGAAGGGTTGCCTCAGTGACATATGTGCTTCAGTGGAAAACAGATACACTCCTAACGTTATGAAATAATATTCAAATTCCTTACCAAATGCCCCATGGTAATCAGTTTGTGCCACTGCTTTGGGCGAGGGGTGAGATAATAAATACTACCTAAATTCGGGTTCTTGAACAGTCTACTAGAAGTAATCTATAAGTTAAGTTTGATATACATTTTCTGTGAATAATACCACATTTACAATCTTTAATGTATTTGTTAGTTTTGTAGCTAAACAATTCTGAAGGAAGAATTTTACGTTTTCAATCGTGCAGAAATAGAGTGACTTTCTGTTCAAGTCGGAAAGCTTTCCTCTCAATTCAAAATATATAGTAATTTTTGTATCAAAATCCCATTGACTTACGAACCTGGTAAACAGCCGAAACGCTTGGAGTTGGAGACAATAAGATTTAACTTTCTGTGTATTGTAATTTTTAACTTGGTGATATTCGTAAGTGATTTTAGTATATCGTGGCACAACTTAAGATTTACCGTCAATTCAAGAATGTGAAAAATGGGGATACAAATTTCGAAGGCTGTATACAAGCGGTCAGCGTGAAATATCTCATATGTAATAACCAGCCGATTTAATGGAAACCTAATGCGGTATTGAAACACGATTGGCTTATTTTTCCTGTACTGACTTTAGAACAAACGTATAGATTATTTGGATGTTGAGGGCACTTTTCAAAAGAAACATAAACTATAATTACACATCAGTAACTGGGGATTGGAATTTACATTTGGAGATTGCTGACGTTGCGAGGAGTTTTGGGAGATAAAAACTTCGCGTGAAGAAGATACAATGTTAAGTGAGGTGTATTAGTTAGGGTAAAGACAGTGAAAAGTGTGTCAGTCGAAAATCAAGTGTGCTCAGAGACAGGTTTAGTATAACGTTTTCCGTGTAATCAATAATAGATTATATTATATTTTAGATTCTGTTCTAAAAGCAATCGATTCTCGGCAGTGCGAACTTCATAACACAATAAATCTTGTTATCTTTATCTAAAAGCCAGACCAACGGAGCGGCGATTCGTTCCGCCAACTTTCTGGTATTGAGCTGGCAGAAGGAGGTTAGTCGTCTGATTGCAGATATCGGTTGATGTGACTGGTATTTTCCAAAAGGCTGAGCCGCAGGTACCATTGGCCCACGAGCTATTGACAACAGGCGAAGAAAAACCATTTGAAGGAGAGCCTTTAACTATTTCTAGAATTCCTTGGACGGTAAGAGTACCATCAGGTGCAATATCCAGTCCAGAATATATGCCGACTGCGTCTACGAAATCAGCTTGCTGTTCATAGTATAACGTGCGATTGCTAGCCCTGACTAAGGCCGACAAAATTGGAAAGTTTATACTTGAAATATAAGCGTTCCAGACAGTGGTGTTAGTGCTGGGGAGCCTTTGAGTCGTAGACCCAAAAACAGTAACGTCATTTTTGTTGTCGTATACTGTTGGAAAAGTACCACCAAGAACGATGTGATTAAGAATAATGGCAGTATAGCCGTTACGACAATATGCAGTAATACTCGTTCCGTTGGAAAATCCCGTGGGCCAAATCGGTCTTGGTGCTCCATATCCAGGTACTATAAACGATCAAGTATGAGTCCTGCTCTCTTTAGTAAAACCTTACCGTCAAGAGTTCCATTGTATGCATAATAGTCCCAGCAAGTCCGTGGTCTTGGTTCCGCTGGCTGCTCAGAAGTTGCACTTACTGTCGCAGATGCAGTTTTACTCGCAGTAATTGTATTTGTGCTTGCTGTTGGTGACGTCGCCAGCGTGCTC
Organism: Lepidurus couesii; assembly: GCA_022832235.1. Classification (NCBI taxonomy): domain Eukaryota; kingdom Metazoa; phylum Arthropoda; class Branchiopoda; order Notostraca; family Triopsidae; genus Lepidurus; species Lepidurus couesii. The sequence continues at coordinate 10,383 of JAGJRP010001629.1, forward strand.
GCTATAGTTGTGTTCTGACTTTGAAGGCAAGTTTGTGGCACCAGCTCACCTTTTACCTTATTCCAAAGTCTGCCTAGTACGATACTTCCATAAAGTGCTATAGAAATTTGTCCTGGTACGCAATTATTGACCATGTAAAGGTAACAAGGAGTCTTCCTTGTTAAAATAGTATCAGTGAAGGCAAAATAGGCTTGACATGACTGGGATACTGCGCATCTTCTTTGACAGTGAAGCTCATTTATATAAGTTGAAACTGCAAATAAGTAACCATTCGATATTAGATTCAGCTATGTACGAAATCCATGTTAGTTTCTTAGGATTTCGGTCTACTCTATAGTAAAAGAAAAATTGGCATTCGCCATTCTACCATTCGGCTGATAATTAGGATTCGCTACAAAGAAGTGTCCTGTTGAGCTGATGATACTGCTACTGCTCTGAGCTTGCCCAAAAGAGGATTCAAATAGGATGCACACTGTCACACAAGCTAGAGCAACTATTCCGTTCATCCTTCGCGTATGTTTTACAGTTCTGCACTGAGACAACCAAGTCAGGGTACCACATATAAAGAAGTTTCCTAATTCTCATTATATGTGACCTCTGTTGTAAATAATTTTCCCTTCCCCATTCCCGTTTTTTTTTGTAAGTTACACTATATTGCTCGTCGAGACAGAATTTTGCTTCGGACCTTGCTTGCGTGGCCACTTCGGTGGCAATTAATGTCTACTACAGGTGGGCGCGTCTTCAGTGACTTATGCGTCTGTGGAATGCTGTTGTACACGACTAGCGTATGGATGAATATTTAAATACCTTACGAGGAGCCCCATGGTATATAATTTCTGTCACTGCTTTGGCACAGAGAGATTATAAATTAATACCTCGGGTTATTAAGTCGGGCTGCAACTTGACAACTCGGGTTCGGATAAAAATCTAGTTAGAACGACGAATGCTTGTGTAGTTCTATTTCGAAATACTTTCATTTGTGTGAAAGAGACAGTATTTCCAGTATTGAACTCATGATCTTAGCTGTACACAAATTATGTGCTTGAATATGGAAACTTTTCGCAGAGCTTACTCTGCAGAATGTTCTCATTGACCCCCAAAGAGGCGCTGTCAGATACGCAAACGTTATTGCAAGTCTGCAGGATGAAAAGTTTTTCTTGAAGGTTACTAAAGCAATACAGTAGGTTTGTGAAACTGCATATTTCCTTCGGTAGTGATTTTGCCTACATAAATCAGTGCTGCAAATAAAGACAAACTGTCTTCTTAATGTATAGAATACTTATATGTCCATCTCCATGTCATAAAGCTGTGTTAAGCTCGGACTTGCTGGTAAAGGAAATTTAAGAAGTAGCCAAATTAAATTCATGCCGACTACCAAATTCAAAGGAGTCTGAGGATAAGGTGCCAGTAAGTATAGAAAATGCTACTTTTATGTCTTAGCTGTGAATATTTATTGCCGTTTTTATTTTTTCCCATTCAAAAGGACTACGCGTCTGGTCCCCGCAGTTATATGCGCATAGGACACCGTGTCCAAATGAACCTGGGCGACATTATTCTTATTTCCAAAAGGAGCCAGGAACAGAAAAGCTTCACAAAACACGAAGTAATTAAAGCAAACTCGGAGTTATAGTTGCTCATGGTTGTTCATGCACTATAATATTAGAGACAAAACATATTCATGTCTTGGGTAGTCTGACACTTTGTGGCGGCAGTATTAGAAAGGAAAACAATTGAAAATTAGGCTAAACTCAAGACTATAAGACCTAAAAGCATAGTTTATTATACCTATAATAGGATCTGTATAACTGTTTCTTGTCGGGTTACTTAAAACCCACCGCAACTAATCGACGATCCTTGCCATTTACCTTCTGGTACTCTGATAGCAAAAGCATGTTCGTCGTTTGTGTACATATATCAGTCGATGTCGCGGGTATCTTCCAAAAGGATCCACAAGTGCTACTGACAAACGGGCTGTTAACGAGAGGCACTAGAAACCCGTTCGGTGGGTAACCTTTGACCTCTTGAAGACTACCTTGGATAGTTAAAGTACCATCAGCTGCAAGATCCAACCCAGAATAAGTGGTAAATTCATCCTTTAAATCCCCAGCGCTCTCGTAGTAGAGTTTGCGGTTACTGATACCGACCAAGGTGGACAAGACTGGGAAGTTGATAGTAGATACGTAAGCATTCCAGATATCGTTGTTTCTTTCGCGTATTGTTCGAGTCAAAGAGCCGAAAACTGTCACAGCGTTTTTCCTTGCGTATTTTCCGTTAATAACTGCATAGTTGGAAAGGATAAGTGTGTAGCCATTTCGGCAGTACACGCTAATACTAGTCCCATCCGAAAACCCAGAAGGCCAGACCAATCTCAGGTACCAATCTCCTTCTGTATATGAAAAATTAGGTTAGTAAAATCATTAAAAAACTTGACAGAATGTTCTTGTAAATGAACTTGTAAATTAGAAACTTAACTGTCTATTGTGTTAAGCATTGTGTAGTATTCCCAGCAAGTCCTCGGCCGAGGCTGCGGAGGTACTATGGTGGTGGTACTGTTGAAAGGAACTACCGTTGCAACCGTGCTATATATACTTTCCGTTAGATCTGTACTACCCACGCTTTTGGCGGTAGATACTTCTGGGATTGCTGAGTTGTTCGACAAGTCGGTAGAAGCATCGGAAAGAACTACCGGTACAACTGTGGTACTGTTGAAAGGA
>JAGJRP010001630.1:0-13089 GCA_022832235.1 Lepidurus couesii
AAGTCTTTCGCAAAACAACAAAAACTACTAGTGCCATCTGTGAATTGTTCCTATCAATATGCTAAGGTATACGGGAGCCTTAAGATTGATTTAGCGACTTTTCTTTGCGTAGATGGAGCAGTATGGACATGACCAGTACCAAATTCGAGGAAATCATGTCTAAACACAACATGCATGAGAAAGACGAGTTCAAATCCATCAAATCCCTCAATATTTTCTACCAAGCAGGCACTTCCAAGGCCGGAAATCCTGTCTTCTACTACATTGCCAGACGTTATAAGTAAAGACTCGTGAATTCTTGCAATAGAACAGTTAAATGAAGCATTATGTCTTTCAGGATTGGTGAAACTAACGGGGATTTGCTTATTTACCATGTCATTTTGACCCTGAAGCCGTTTTGCAACAAACCGTTTGAACTGGTCATTGATTTTACGCATACGTGTTCAGATAACAGATTCCGGTACCTTTCAACAGCTTCAAAAGCTCTTAATGAAGCTTTTTTTAACTTTAAACTTCTGTTACTCGATTTACAGGACGGAATTCTTGCAAAAATGGTTCGTGGTATTGCCCGAAGTTGCTTACGATAACATCCACGCTGCTTATATCTACAATTGCAACTCCTGGGTACGGGAGTACACAAAATACCATGATCGGATACTTGCTCCACTCCGCGTAAGCGATTTGAAAGAAACTATATTAAACTTTGAAACTAAAATATTGGATACTTTGCGTTTCAGGGCAATCGTAAGCTGTTTTTTATCGATACGCCAGCCAGATTATCCGATTTCATCGACCCTGATCAGCAAAAGTTACCTGGAGCCACACTTTCGCTGGACGAAGACCTAAAAGTGTTCAACAACGCTTTAAAATTATCCCACAAAGACACCAAAGTGGCCATCAAGGTAAATAGAGTGAATTTTTATTAAATTAAAGCCAAATTTCTATCGTTTTGCATTAAAAGGTGGGCCCAACAGCGATTCAAGTGACCTCAGCCGAGAAAACGAAGGTTCTGTCCCATTCCGTCTTGTTAAACGACGTGTATTACGCTTCGGAAATCGAAGAGGTCTGCCTGGTGGACGATAACCAGTTTACCTTGACAATCGCCAATGAATCTGGGCCGTTATCCTTCATTCATAACGACTGCGATAGCATTGTGCAAGCCATTATCCATATTCGCACTCGCTGGGAGCTTTCCCAACCCGTAAGCAACCTTTTTTTCAACTTTCAAGTTGAGTTGCCTTACCGTTATCAGTTGGGTCGTCTCCTAAACCCATATTCTTTCAATGTTTCGCAGGATTCCGTTACAGTGCATCAGAAGATCAGACCTAAAGATGTGCCTGGTACGCTATTAAATATGGCATTGCTTAATTTAGGCTCTTCAGACCCCAATTTGAGGACAGCGGCCTATAATTTGCTCTGTGCCCTCACTGCAACCTTTGATTTAAGAATCGAAGGACAATTACTCGAAACTTCAGGTAAATTTTGCATCAAAAACACTCCTTTTTAAGTGTATTTATCCAAATTGTAATGTTTTTCTCTATCTGGGGTACAGGATTATGCATTCCATCCAACAACACCTTATTTATCAAGTCCGTGAGCGAGAAATTGGCTCACAACGAGCCTCATTTGACACTCGAATTCCTGGAAGAGTGTATCCAAGGGTTCAGGGCTTCTACTATCGAGTTGAAGCATCTCTGTCTTGAATATATGACACCGTGGCTCCCGAATTTGGTGCGATTCTGTAACTGCAAACATTCCGATGATGCCAAGCGCCAAAGAGTGGCCACCATTCTGGATAAACTCATCACATTGACCATAGAAGAAGTGGAGATGTATCCTTCCATCCAGGCCAAGATTTGGGGCAATATTGGACAAGTAAAATTATAAAAAGAGTCTTTTATCATAATAATAAGAATCTTAGCAGTAAGATAATAACAAACAGTAAATAACAATAATCTTAAGAATCGATTTAAAAACGATTTGATTTAAAAAATGAAGAAACGATTTGATAGAAACGATTAATTTGAATCTTTTATCATAATAATAATAAGAAGAAGATAATAAAAATCAATAGCAAATAAATAATAAGAATCTTAACATATTTGATAAACAATTTGATAGAAACGATTAATTTGAATCTTTTATCATAATAATAAGAAGAAGATAATAAAAATCAANAGAATCTTAACATATTTGATAAACAATTTGATAGAAACGATTAATTTGAATCTTTTATCATAATAATAAGAAGAAGATAATAAAAATAAATAGCAAATAAATAATAATAAGAATCTTAACATATTTGATAAACAATTTGATAAAAACGATTAATTTGATTTTAAAATTGCGGTTTATTACCAGGTTTCCGAGCTGATTGACATGGTACTCGATAGTTTCATCAAGAGATCAGTTACTGGCGGCCTGGGATCTGCTCAAGCTGAAATCATGGCTGATACCGCTGTAGCGTTAGCTTCTGCGAACGTTCAGCTGGTGGCCAGGAAAGTCATTGCGAGATTGTGTCGCGTGATAGAGAAAACTTGCACTTCCCCGACTGCTAGCTTGGAGCAGCATCTTATGTGGGACGATATCGCGATTTTGGCCCGATATTTGCTTATGCTGTCCTTCAACAACTGCTTGGACGTGGCAAGACACTTGCCCTACTTGTTCCATATCATATCCTTCTTGGTTTGCACCGGACCTTTAAGTCTGCGAGCTTCCTTGCACGGATTAGTCATCAACATTATCCATTCCTTGTGCACCTGCACCAAACCCACCTTCTCAGGTAAGATTCTTCAATCAAAGAAGCGAAAAGGGATTAATTCAATGCTTTATTTTTACTTGAAGAGGAAGCGAGACGAGTTTTGAATCTGAGTTTGGACGAATTCTCCTTGCCCAAGTTTTACCTCTTGTTTGGGATCAGCAAAGTGAAATCCGCAGCTGTGACTGCATTTCGTTCCAGTTATAGACACGCTGGAGAACGGTGGTACATTCAGTTAGTTAAGTCGTTAATTTTTTTAATGGAATGTTGGGGTTTAGGCATAATGTGGAGAGGAGTTTTTCGGGGTCGAACGCCGATCGGGAACGATTGTCCTTAACGAGTTTGGAAATTATTACGGACGCATTGCTTGAGATTTTAGAGGTAAGTTACCAGATTGGAAAACGGTTTTTATAACTGAAACGTTGTTTGAATTAGGCGTGTGCGAGAGATATTACCGACTGTGATTGGGTTCAAGTATGGACCACTTTGGCTAAAAGCTTTGCATTCCGATACAATCCGGCTTTGCAGCCTAGAGCTCTTATCGTTTTTGGCTGTATAAGTAAGTGAAACTTGATATTTTAAGGAAATATTACATTGAGTACCAGAGAAGGATTTAATACGAATTTGGTTAGGTAAATCAATACTGGATCATGATGTGAAGCAATTGTTGCGTATTTTGGTCAAGGCATTGGAGAGCTTCGTTGATGTTACCTTGATTGATGCCATTGTCATGTGCTTGACAAGACTTCAGCCTCTTTTAAGAACGGTAGAGCTTGAATTTCCTTATACTGTTAAAAACATTAATTTTTTTTTTTGGTGCAAATAGGAATCTCCTATCCATCCAGCCTTGTTTTGGGTGGCTGTGTCGGTGTTACAGCTTGATGAAGTCTCGCTCTATGCGTCTGGGTTGTCGTTACTGGAGCAGAACTTGCATACGTTAGAATCTCAAGGTTCATTTGATGATAAAACACTGGAACAGGTCATGATGTCCACCCGGGAGCCTCTTGAGTGGCATTTCAAGCAATTGGATCAAGCCGTGGGTCTAAGTTTCAAAGGTAGTACATGTTTGCACGCATATGCACTGATTCATATTGAATTAATATCGTTTTTATTGTAGCTAACTTCCATTTCGCATTGGTGGGACACTTACTCAAGGGATTTCGCCATCCCACGCCTACTACCGTCTCAAGAACTGCCCGAATCCTGTCAATGTTACTGGGCACCATTGCCAAACCTCACAAGCGAGACAAATTTGAAGTCACACTAGAATCCGTTGCTTACTTAGCAGGTAAAACGTCTGGGTAACTGAAACTGAAAGTCTCAGAAGCTTACTAAAACTAGAAATCTTAATTGGTAGTTAGTAAAGCTGGAAATAGGTATATAGAGTTTGGCCTATTAGACCGCATGCATAGAGTGTAACTATCTTAAGTTTTATATAGTAATTTATTTTATGTATACTTTGAAAACTTAAAGAGCAATAGCCAACGACATAGCATATTGATATTTGGATGGATTCTTATTGTACACATTATTCTAAGAACGGGAAAATTTGTTTCAAGTTTTTGTGACAAGCCGTTCCCAAGTTATTGACTTGCGAAATTTTGGCATTTTCCCGCCACGAGAGGCGTGACGTAAATATTGGATGAAACTTTACAGGCTGACCTGTTCGTGTTCGTGGTTCGTGGTTTGTGTTGGGAAGTTCGTGGTTCCTCTGTGGCTCTAACTGTGCATGGCATCCAATATCTACGTCACAGGGCCCACGTGACCGCGCTGGCCAATGGCAAACATGCTCCGTTTGAATTTTATAATTCTTATTTTCTTATTATCTCGTTTTTGTTTTAGCGTACGATAAAAAAGACACATAGAACTGGAAACTACATTTTTTGCTCCTTATTATAAGACAAAGTTGTTTTTTGGTGGCTATTGCTCTTTTAAAAAAAAAATTCGAAATTTTTTTAAAAATTTTNGACACATAGAACTGGAAACTACATTTTTTGCTCCTTATTATAAGACAAAGTTGTTTTTTGGTGGCTATTGCTCTTTTAAAAAAAAAATTCGAAATTTTTTTAAAAATTTTTTTAAAATTTTGAAACATTTCGAAAAACATTGAAAAATTTTGAAATTGTGAAATTTTTTTTTTTTTTTTAATTTTGAAAAATTTTGAAATTTCGAAAAAATAAATTTATTATACTTTTTCATTTAATCTATTTTTATTTTTTAAAAATTTTTTTTGTAGCCTTGGTCTCGGTATCTGAAGAGGTAAGAAGTCGATGCCATGCTAGACATTCCACCACTCGCATCCAGGAAAACAGTACTGGAGACGGATTCGGAGTAGAGCTTCGCATTTCAGAACACCTGCATCAAGTATGCAAACGAAAGCGAAAATGAAGAAGAATTGTACTTGTAATTAACTTTTATGTTATTATAGGGTGTATTGGATTTGGCCACCCGTCACAGTCACCCCCATCTAGCTCTGCCTTCATCGCTCCACCCTTCAGCCAGCCATACCTCCCTCTCCACAATCAACTCCTCCCCTTCCCCGGTCCCCACAGCGAATACCACACCTTCGAGTAGTAGTACCGTTTCCTCTATAACCCACCTGCTAGTCCCCTCCCTTTCCATGGCCACCATTCCCAGTGTGATCGCCACAAGCCCCACCCCGACTAGCTTCACGCAAGCCACGCCTCCTCCCGAACAAAAAAACATGGCTACACCTCCTTCAGGTCGTCGTCAGAAATCATGGGATTTGTTAGACCAGAATGCGTTAACTCAAGCTCGTTTACAGAAACAACCCTCTACTCAACAGGTATGACCTTCTAACTGGTTTAGTCTGTTAGCCTTTCTGAGAATTCGGGGGGAAATTTGAAATTAAGTATGGATTTGGGGGCTAAACGAGGGTTTGGAACAGGGGAAAAGGTTTTTATGTATGACGGGGTTAATGTGATGGATCTTTATGGTTATTTTCCCCAACAATTTTGTTCTTTTTACGTGGGGTTATGTTATAATTAGCCTGGGAAATGGCGGAGTTTGGACTTAGAGGCTCAGCAAGTGGGACTTTTGTTCCGAGCCCAGCGCTCTTCGTCCATGCCTACCCAAGAAGCCACAACTGCTCCGTCGTTAGGCAAAGTACGTTTTTTTTTAGAGAAAGGAGATTTTATTTTTAATCTTTGACCCCTACCGACTTTTTTGGTCAGTGTGGCTTATGATGGGTGTCTCCCTTTTTGCTCTGCATTTATTTATTTTTACTACACATCTTGTGGGGGCGGGGACAAACATGGGCGGCAGAAACGATTACTAACTCTGTTATGTTTGGAAACTTTTTGCATGGTGAATGTAATGTATGTTTTTCTATAACCTTTTCCCTCCATTCCAATGAATTCACCCCTTAGAATTCTCGGGCTGTGTTCAAAACGCAACGGTCGTTTTCCGTTCCCACTACTCGAGACCAGCGCACCTTGGAACGGGGTCATAGTGTCAAGGTAAACAAAAACAAGCCAACTTTTTCTTCTCAACCGAATTCCGGTTAAATAAAAACTCAGCTAAAGGTGAGTAAAGGGAACCAACTTTGCATGATAACCTTCAAAGGCTGCACGCAGACTAGGTTTGGCAAGCGGGAGCTTTAAAACGTTCGATTCTGAAGCATGCGTAGCGACTGCAGCGGAAATCGAAGGTGTTTAACCGTAATTGTATCGCCTTGCATCTCTGTGTGTTGGGGAGGGGGAAGACATAAACAAACGTTTTTTGATTGTTGAAATACATGAGTAACTTTCCAAAGGGAGATGCGTCGCCACCCAAGGATCGGGACCGAAGCACGCGGGTTTCGGTTTCGAACGAAAACAACGTCTTATTGGACCCGGATGTCTTGACGGATTTCCCCACGCAAGCCCTCGTACTCACAGTATTGGCCACATTGGTCAAGTACACGACCGACGAAGCTGAAATGCGAGTCTTGTACGAATACTTGGCGGAAGCGTCTGTAGTATTTCCACGAGTGTTTCCCATCATGTATGTTTACATTATATCTTGGTGTTTTTGTTCTATATTTACGCTTTTTGTTTTGCCTTCGACTAGCCATTCATTGTTGGATGCTCGGATTACCAACGTTCTTTCCTTGTGCCATGACCAAGGCATCTTGAATGCGGTGCAAAGCATCATCCAGAATATGATAGCGTGCGAAGATGCTTCCCAACAGCAGTTACATTACTTGCAAAGTTGCGGGTTTGGTGGACTGTGGCGTTTCGCTGGACCCTTTACTAAAGTATTCTTTTTTATAGAAGTTTTCATATAATATTAAGAAACTGTTCATTCAGCTTGCCGTAGTTTTGCCAAAATACTAAAAGAAATGTATTTTCTGTAGTCGAACTGCACAGCGGAGAACGCGGAATTGTTTGTGAACTGTTTGGAAGCCATGGTGGAAACTTGCTTGCCAGGAGAAGATGGCGATAATGAGATTTCCCAGTATCCTTCCATGCTATCCGTGTCGTCCAACATGAATTTATCCTCGTCATTATCTTCCCTTACGTTGGGATCCCCTACCGAAAAAGGTAGTTCTACTTTCCTGTAAAAACTGCGTTCCGAAAATGTAATTTATTTTTAATTTAACACTAGTATCCCTGCAAACGCAGTTTTGAGGCAGCTTGACCAAGCTCGAAGGAACGTTCTTTTAGCTTCCAGATTTCTTTCCCTTGTTTTTCTTACCCTTGATGGAGAACACCAAAGCAGCGTTGTTATTCAAGAGGTATACTCGCCCAAGATGTCTTTATCTCCCCACCCACCCCTCTCCCCTCCCTTTATGACGCGTTACATCCTTTCCGCCTTTTAATTATTTTGTTGGACCTTGTCCCTTTGTTTTCCTTGCTCTTTTCAGTGCAACTCAGGTGCAGCGTTTGATCTCAAAATAAGTAGTTATCCTATGCCAAAGTTGAACGTTTCCTTTAAAAAAAAAAAACTAAAAAAAGTTGAATGTTAAGGAAGAGAAACGTTGATTGTTTTGGCATACGATAGCTACTACGCGCCAAACAAAGAAAGTCTTTATCTATTGTAAAAAAAAAAGGAAAGAAACTGGCAACTTGGCTATATCTTCACGCCCCTCATCCTTCGGTCCTCCGATCCTAACCCATATACCTTTTAAAAACTGTGTTAATTGTAGAGTTCAATTCTGAAATAATTTAGACATCGATTCGATGTTTTATATTCACCAAAAAAACGATCAACTAGACAACTTCGGTTTCTCATCATTTACATTAGTATTGTTAGGGAGGGTTATATAAGAAGTATTTTTCGTATGGCGCCACATGTGAAATCGCCACCCATTTTCATCCTTCATGGTCGCTCCACAAATTTCGCAAATTTCCCATTTCTCCTTGGGCTTCGATGAAGGCAACTTTTTGCGAGTGTGAGTCCGGCTGTGACGCACCAGATCGTATTTTTGGCCGAATTTTTTCCCGCATTCGCTGCATTCGTAATTACGAGTTTGCGAATGGATTTGCATGTGACGTAGCAAAACGTTTCGTCGAGAAACTCGCAAACCGCATTCGCGGCATTTGAATGGTTTCGCGTTTTCGTGGCTCGTAATATGGCTCTGAAGTTCGCTTCGGTAACGAAATTCCGCGGCACATTGAGAACATTTGTAGTTTTTCGCGGCGTCCTTGTCAGCGTTTGAAGTTAGCGCCAACGGTTCAGGGCTGAATTGGTTATATGAGGAAACTGGAGGGAAGGATTGAGTGATGGATAAGGGTAACGGTAATGAAGAAGCTGGGGGTAAAGGACGTGTAAGTTCGGTGGACGTTTGGTGGCAATGGGTGGCTTTGGGCGCGTAAGAACTCGATTGGGACGCGAATGTATTCGTGAGCGATTCAGTAGGTTGGTAAGCGAGGCCTTGGTTCTGTAAAGAGAGGTCCAAGCTTTGGACAGAGAGGTCCAAGGTCTGCGTAGAGACTTGAGAGAGCGGATTGGACTCGAAGTAGTTGTCGGTATGAGTTCTCAAATCTTGCAATTCATGCATGCCCAAGAAGTCTGGAGCGACGAAGACTTGGGCAGTTTTACTGGTGGTCGTGCAAGGGATTTGCTCACCGAAACTTTCAAAGTAGTAGGTATTGCTGTAGTATTCATCGGTATAGCGATTGCTGCGGCGAAAAGAGTCGGGGTCGCGGTAGTAATAAGAGTCTTCTTCCAAAGCGTTTTGACGTAAACGTCGCTCGATTTCGTCTTCTCTGTCTTTCCCGGTTAAGTTTAAAGGCAGTTCATCTTCGATGGCTTGACGGTCTGTAATAATGCAATTAACTGGAACAGCTGGGAAGATGTTCATTAGATTTAAGTTAAGCAAATTGTCGCTGTCAGTATCGCCTGGTTCTTCATCGTGAACGGCTGTATAGCGCGGAACGTATTGATTTGTGAGGGATAAGTCTTCGGCTTCGAAAGAATATTGTCGTGTGCAGTAATTTCGCTGGAGATTAGGTTTTAACGAACGATCCATTTTGTGTGGTAAAAAGCAAAGTTGGCTGGAAAATAAAACAGATTACAGATTACTATGGCTGTTGTTTACCAACAAGGCGCCGCCATTGTTGTGATCAGTTAGGTTACGCCCCTCAAAAGAATCAGTCAAAATTATATCCAGCTTTATCTGAATCATCCGACTATATATTGGGTAAATATTGAGAAAATAAAGGCGAATAAGTATTCTTATACGCTTAACTACATCTTAATGTGTGTTTTACCCTAGTTTTTGTGCCAATTACGTAGTCCTTCCTGTCCGGCGTATTCCCCTTTTCGTATTAAAAGTAATCTTCACAAAGTCAAACGTAAATTTGTTTGCATGGCAGGCCACAAAATGACGGATTCCAAGTATTTTACGACGACGAAAAAAGGGGAGATTTTCGAACTCAAGTCCGAGTTGAATAGTGAGAAGAAAGAGAAGAAAAGAGAGGCTGTTAAAAAGGTAATCAAAGGATACTCCCCCCTTGTTTTGATTTAAGTTTTAAGCATTCTGATATTTATACTGTTCTTAGGTAATTGCTTCTATGACGGTTGGAAAAGATGTATCTGCCCTGTTTCCTGATGTTATCAACTGCATGCAAACGGACAATTTGGAGCTGAAAAAACTCGTCTACTTGTACTTAATGAACTATGCCAAAAGCCAGCCGGATATGGCGATCATGGCCGTCAATACTTTCGTGAAAGACTGCGAAGATCCTAACCCATTGATTCGGGCGTTGGCTGTGAGAACCATGGGCTGTATTCGTGTGGATAAGATTACGGAGTACTTGTGTGAACCCTTGAGGAAATGCCTCAAAGACGAAGATCCTTACGTTCGCAAAACCGCTGCTGTATGTGTTGCCAAGTTGCACGACATTAGCGCAACATTGGTAGAAGATCAAGGCTTCCTCGATCAGCTAAAAGAGCTTCTTTCTGACTCCAATCCTATGGTAAACTCGCTAGAAACTGTTTCTTTTTACATATATCTACTTTAGGTTGTAGCTAATGCAGTGGCGGCCTTGTCTGAAATTAACGAAGCTTCCAGTACAGGAGTTACATTAGTGGAAATGAATACCCAAACTATCAATAAGCTCCTGACTGCCCTGAACGAGTGCACTGAATGGGGACAAGTGTTTATCTTGGATTCGATTGCTAACTACAATCCCAAAGATGATCGAGAGGCCCAAAGGTAACTTTTAAAATAGCCATTTCTTGTTTTTTTATTATGAATTAATCGGATTTGTTGTTATTTAAGCATCTGTGAACGTATTACACCTCGTTTGGCACATGCTAACGCTGCTGTGGTACTGTCGGCTGTCAAAGTTCTTATGAAACTCATGGAAATGATGTCTCAAGACTCAGATTTTGTTGTTAATCTAACCAAAAAGCTGGCACCTCCTTTAGTGACACTCCTTTCGTCTGAAGCTGAGGTTGGTATTTCCTAGACATTTTCGTTCTGTACTTATTCGCTGTACTTTCTTGGGTTAAATTGCTAGGTCCAATATGTAGCTCTGCGTAATATCAACTTAATCGTGCAAAAACGCCCTGATATTTTGAAGAACGAGATGAAGGTCTTCTTCGTCAAGTACAATGACCCTATTTATGTGAAACTGGAGAAGCTCGATATCATGATTCGCTTGGCTAACCAAGCCAATATCGCTCAAGTTTTATCCGAGCTGAAAGAGTAATAATTCTTATTGATACGTGTCTCTTTTTTTTAGTGCTAATAAGTAATTTCTTGCAGGTACGCTACAGAGGTGGATGTTGACTTCGTGAGGAAAGCTGTGCGAGCCATTGGACGTTGCGCTATTAAAGTAGAGCAGTCTGCGGAACGATGCGTTTCAACGCTCCTAGATCTTATTCAAACTAAAGTAAATAAAATTTCGTTTCCAAAAACGAATTTGAGTACTTCTGAATTTTTTCATTCAATTTTTTGTATGAATTTTTTATGAATTTTATTTCTGAAGGTCAACTATGTGGTGCAAGAAGCTATTGTTGTCATCAAAGATATTTTCAGAAAGTATCCTAATCGCTACGAAAGCATCATTTCGACCTTATGCGAGAATTTAGACACGTTAGATGAGCCTGAAGCAAGGTAAACTACCTTAGAAGAAAAAATTAGGAAACTAAGAAACTATTTTTTTCCCAGAGCGTCAATGATTTGGATCATTGGAGAGTATGCCGAGCGTATCGACAATGCTGATGAGTTACTCGAAAGTTTCTTGGAAGGATTCCAGGACGAAAGCAGTCAAGTCCAGCTTCAACTTCTCACGGCCATTGTCAAGCTGTTTTTGAAGCGTCCTGCCGACACGCAGGAGCTCGTTCAGCAGGTGAAACCTTTCTAAACGAGACTCATTTTCCACTCAACGCTAATAATCTTGTTTAGGCGTTGAGCTTGGCTACTCAGGAGTCGGATAACCCCGATTTGCGTGACAGAGGCTTTATTTACTGGCGCTTATTGTCCACGGATCCGGCTGCAGCTCGGGAAGTGGTTTTAGCAGAAAAGCCCTTGATTTCGGAAGAAACTGATCTGCTTGAACCCACCTTGCTGGACGAGTTAGTCTGCCATATCGCTTCCTTGGCTTCCGTATACCATAAACCACCTTCCGCCTTCGTAGAGGGGCGCGGCTTAGGTTCAGCTCGCAGGTACATGCCTATATTGCGCCTTTTAACGCAAATATTTGAGCATTTTCCCTAATACATCTGGTTAAAATAGGGCGTTGCCTACGCGAACGGGTTCGTCGGACGCCTTAGAAGGAAGCTTAACTGGGGAACAGCCAGCAGTGATGCCTGTACAAGACTCCTTGATTGGAGACTTGTTAAGCATGGATTTGGGTGGCCCCACGCCCCCTGCCCCTTCAGCGGGCGTGGCTGGAGTCGGAGTGGGTGGACCTTCAATGTTTTCTTCCCCAGCCATGGATCTACTCGGAGGAGGCTTGGATAGCTTTTTAAACGATAGTCAACCTTCAGCCCCTCCCACTGCTGTGACTGCAGCTCCAGCTTCAACCACGGGCTTGTTAGGAGATATTTTCGGATTGACTTCGGCGTCGGCTTCATACATACCGCCCAAGACTGTGTGGTTGCCTGCGGCTCGTGGTAAAGGCTTGGAGATTAGCGGGACATTCGCGAGGAGGAACGGACAAGTCTATATAGATATGAGCTTCGCGAATCGAGCAATGCAACCGATGAGTGCTTTTGCTATTCAAGTGAACAAAAATAGGTACGATTTTCATACAAGGGTGAATTTCGAGTCACTAGTTGATTTTTTCTAAACAGTTTTGGATTGACACCTGGTCAGCCCTTGCAAGTGGCAGCTCAATTGGCCCCGAACCAGTCCTATGACACGTCTTTGCTTATGATCACTAATGGACCGGTGCAGCGCATGGAGCCTTTGACTAATTTGCAGGTAAATTTAAAAAATATGTATATATTCGTGCTGTTTTTAGTGAAAATGGATCATTTTCTATCCTTTTTTTATTCTTGCAGGTGGCCATAAAGAATAATATTGACGTCTTATATTTTGCTGTGCTGGTGCCCATGCACGTCTTGTTTACTGAAGACGGAGCTATGGACAAACGTATATTCTTGAGCACATGGAAAGAAATTCCTGCTCAGAATGAAACTCAGTATACTCTCACCAACATTCCCATGACCGCAGGTAAAGTGCAAGCTAATCTTCAAAAAAGTTTGTCCGACGAAAGTTTAAGGCTCCCGTATACCTTAGCTCGGTATAGGCGGTTAGCATGGGGAATTTCGGAACACTTTTTTTGAGAAAACCAGTGCATATTATGAAAAAAAGTCTTTTACAAGGCTCTTGAGTTTGCCCACAGGTAGTGCACAACCAAAGCACGATTTTT
>JAGJRP010001631.1:0-13078 GCA_022832235.1 Lepidurus couesii
TTTTTTTTAACACCCTAATGAATGTGTAGGAGGTGTCCGTTGCTTGCTGGCTTGACGTCATTGGCCTATTTCTGCGCAATGAACCACGAACGCAACATTCCGGACTGCGATCTAAAAACCAAAACGAAAACAAGGTGACGACTCAAAACGTTTTTGAAACGCTGATATAGCTGATATATACGTATAAAAAGAGTTAATTCATTGAAATAGAACAGCATCAAGATGGCGGGTAAAGCAAAGATTAATCTCAAGGATAAATTGGATGAGAACGAGCTGGATTTAAGCCTTATGGAACTTACGGATGTTCCGGTAAAAGACATTGTAAGTATACGCCAAAAACAGTTTATATAGGGAAGATTGTATTATGTTTTTTCTGAATTTGCAGGCTGCGTTGCCCCGCGTTAATTCTCTACTCCTGTCGAATAACAGGCTAGTATCATTACCAGTGAGTTGGTTTATTAATTACGATACCGTTATTTTTCATAGTATTCAAAATAATTATTTATTTCACGGAATTGTAGGCTAATTTTGCTACGCTGACTAACCTTATCAAGCTGGACCTAAGCAAGAATATGCTCAAGGAGTTACCAGAAAACTTTGGAATGCTTACAAAGCTTCAGTCTTTAGATCTGTACAGCAATAAAGTACGCAATGACATTTTGCACAAATATTTTATTCGTTAATTCCGTTTTTTTTTTAGCTTGAACGTCTGCCTTTAAGTTTTGCTGATCTCAAGAACCTGCGTTGGCTCGACTTAAAGGACAATCCTTTAGTTCCTTCTCTAGCCGCCGAAGCTGGTGACTGTTTGGACATGAAGGGTTGCCAATTAGCGGCCAAACGAGTTGTCCAGTTAATGACAGTAGCGCGTACCGAGTACGAGAAGAGGCGTCAGAAAGAAATCCAAGAAGTTGGAGGTAGGATTTGTCGTAATTCCTTCTCCCATGTACCTTCACACACAGATTATTTTAGCTCGAAAAGCTGCCCAAAAGTCTGAAGAAGAAAAGCAACAAGAAAAACAAAGGCAAGAAAAGAAAGCTGCCAAGCAGCAACGCAAAGCTCAGACTAAGAACCAAGCCAATCAAAAGAGTAGTCCACCTGAAAAAGAAGAGGCAAAGATTGAAACGCCTAAAAAGCCTGTTACGGAAATCCGCGCTCCTACTAATCCATCAAGAGACCGAGGTAAATCTTTTTTCTCCTTTATGGTCTGAACAGTGTTTTGCATTCCTCTTTGTCTCTTTTTTTAATCCATAGGTCCGTCGATTTGGAAGCGTCTTGCATACTGGTTCTTCGTTTTGTTGCTCATCAGCACTCTGTCTTTCTTGTCGTTCGCTTTCTGGAGTCACAAAGGGGCTTTTGATTTGCCTAATATCCAAAAAAGCTTGGCAAAGACTGTGAAAATAGTTCAAGAAAAGTTAGCAAGCCTTGACAGAAAGTTTTTGGGTAAACTAGTCACTTGGACTATTGATTATTCGAACCTGGCAAAGCAAAAGTTCATCGAGGGCCTTACTTTTGCCCTAGCTTTGCTCGAAGAAATTGGCAGCGTATGTGCGGTGGTTTTTGGCCGGTACCTGGAGATACTTAAACGAGAGGGACCAAGTTCCTTTAGATTTGTTATAGACGCTCTTTACGCCTTTGGAGAAACATGTCACAATCTCTGGGTGGTGGTTGTGGACAATATCAGGCGAACAGTTGCTGATTAAAAAAAAAAAATGTCATTCCAATTTCCAACAAGTGCGTCAATACAAGGGTTAAAAGGGATTTTCTAGAAGAAGTGTGAACCTTTATTTCTCACAAAACCTGAAATTACGCTAATTCGATAAAGACTTTCAAACACATCACTTCCCCCTCATTGGATCCAACGTTAACACGCAGGGAATACTGCCCTTTCTCTAAAAAGGCTGGCAAGGGATCTTTAGGTACGGGAAATCCGCCTTTCTGGACCGCATAATCACCCTACAAGCAAATTTATAGCTTATAAATTGTCTTTAAAAAGGGGCATGAATGGTTCGAATTAGCTGGAATTACCTTCTGGGCGGGACAGTTGCATGGAATACCGGCCTGGATGAAGAAATCTGGGCATGGCTCCTGAGGTGGGTATGGAATGATACTGCACAAATCGTCGTAATTACAAGATCCGAGGTTTTCTACACAAGGAACATCTATCCATAGAAAAGCCACTTTCTTCTTCAACTGTACCGCAGTCTGAAATGGAAAGGTTTAGCTTTCGCCCAAGTAGCAAGACGAACTGTTTTGTTTGTTTTTAAAGGGAAACTTGCTTTAATTGGAGCCACCAGGTCACGGGCCAAATTGGCAGCTAATGAGACGGTAATTACGCCCGGTAGAGTAATTACATCTGGCAATTCCAACTTCGTAAGGCTTAACGAAGCATTGGGCCCACTGCATGATGACCAAGAGAATGCTTTCAGACGCAATTCCTACAAACAATCAGGCAAAAATATTGTATTCCAGCTCTTATTACGTAAATTGCGGACGCTTTGTTGGGTACTTCATTACGTTACCAAGCTCGCAAAACCGGCACAAGAAAGAAAGATCTGCTACAAGCAGGAACTTTTGTGCAAGCTTTTCGTTCGTGCATCTATGAAGCAGGATTGGATTTCTGCTTTTAGTTTTCGTTATTTTTTTACCTTGGAAACTTGAAGAAGGTTGACGTCGAAAACTTGCACAGTTTGAGTAACTTTGTTGGCGGATCGCGGTCGGAAAGCTTCCACGTTCGTGATTAGGTATACCCCGCAGCTAGCAAACAAACACATAAATCTGACACTCTTCAGCATTTTCACTAGTCTCCGTTGGCGATTCTCTCTCACAGCCTCGACGCAACAGAACTCTCTGAAGAAGTTTACAAGTGCCTATATTCCCCAACGAAGAACGTGGCACAGTGAACTGAAGTGAAACTGAAAGTGAAACTTGCTCAAGTAACATGACGCGGTACCCTTGAGTTCCTTTGAAAACAGGTTTTCTCCTAGACGAATACGCGGGCTTGAAAACGTGTCTATATCTAGTACTATACAGACTGGCTCCCGAGCCACCAAGAGAGTTATCAGTTGAACTGGGACCTTTAATTCGGTATCGTGCATACATCGGTCAGATGATAAGTGTGAAGAACGGGCGGAGCTTTTTACTCATATAATTCACCTAATTTTTCGCCGCATTCTTCTTCACCAATGAAAGAAACCGGAGGGTCCGATAAGGTTTTTTTTTGTCACTTCCGAACTCAGCTTCCTGTCATGATTTACACCGCAGCCGAGCTCTAATTTTTTTCTTCGTAGAGAATTTGCTGAAGAAGTCGTCGGCAAAGAAGCCGGTGGCGTTGATTTCACTTTTTGGCGATTACTTTTTTTTCCTAGCCAAAGAAATAAATCAGGTCAACTCTAGTTAACTCTCCCGTTATTTCGATAACAGGGGTACTTACCAGGGTAAGAAGGAAATAATCTATTAGACATATTTGTTTCCATAGATAAAGATAGTAGAAATGCAGTAAATATTTTTCTGTTAAATTTGAGCGCAACAGTAAATACTGTCAATTTCTTTCAGATACAAATCAAGTTAGTTACTTAATTAAGTGGCTTGATATGAAGACGTTTAGGGCCACGGTGTAATGGAACCCTTATGGCGCTACACAGGGCAAAAAGTAATTCAAACATCATATATAAAACAAAACGAACCTAGTTCTATGGATTTTCTTAGGAAGATATCTGTGCGAAAGAATTTTTGAATTATCTCTTTCTGTTTCGATCATTTAAGTTTTCCGTTTATGAAATTACGATAAGAAATTGCGAATAGCGTATGATATAGGGGTCCGTTCTCATTGCCATCTTTTGACGAAGAATAGTTAACTACTTGCAGTGACCGCATCGTCGTATCCAGGTCGTATGTCGTACCACGTCTTCAAAACACGAGCAACGTTGCTCGTGTTTTGGTTCCTTAAAATGTGTACAAATTGTGTGAAAATGGTAGTGAAGTCCTTCAATTTCTCGATCGGAAGCCACGGCCGAATTGGTAACTTAATTTTCGAGCTTCACTATCCGACAAGTATGAGTTTTGAATGAACTTATGTATATTTTTGGGTCGCCAGGTTGCTCCCATAGTAACAAGATGGAGAAGGCAGGGACAAAGCCTACGGGGTTTCCGTGTTTCCCGCCATTTCTGATGCGCGACGGAATTAGATACTACACAAGCACGCCAAACTTCATCTGACATGCCAAACCAGGTTATTAGACTTAACATTTAAACTTGTGACTTTTGAGTGGCTTTTTTTTACTGTGTACGAAGTGAAAGTGCATTCAATTGCTGGAAGCTCGTTGGATGTAACTTTAATCGTCAGAAACTTCCACATGTCTCCATATTTGCCTAGCTACGACAAAAATGACTAAGCGGCTAGTATTTGGAGATTTGTTTGTCTTTGCAGACCCCAAGGTAAGGCTTATATACAATTTGTCATCCGAGGAGAAGAAAATGCAGCAATTGATGGAACGAATTTGAACAGACAGAAAAACTACTGGTATTTTGATTTTTCTTTTTCTTTTTATTGGGGACAAAACCAAAGCTCGGTATCGGGTTTCAACTACGGGATATGGGTTAAGCTTACAGCTAGCTTTGAACCCCCCCAAAAAAGAAAAAAAGTAGTGAGATATCCTACTTTGGGACTTAGATGGATGACGTCGATTTACCACGACGTGGGTGATGCCGTGTAAGGCAGAGCTTCAGCGTCTTAACGTTCCTACGGATCCTACGGTATTTGATATAACGAGCAGAAATTCGGTGCCATTCTTATGTAGGAAAAGCTTGATGGATAGATGGTGGTGTTTTTAACGGGAAGGAAGAAGTTTGTGGAGCGACCCCCGGTTTTTGACACTTTGACTAATTACCTTCGTTTTATGTGCCGATTTTTCATGCCAGAGTCAGCATCCCTTTTAACCTCAAACATTCTATAAAAACGTCAACCCATTTGTTGGCACTAGATATCCGATTTTAACAGCTCCCCGGTTATCCTGGTGGTAACACGTTCTCCGCATTCCACGCCTCCTTTCACCTTTTGTTGGAATCTTCTTCAAAAAACGATTGCTCGTAACTTTTCTCAGTTTTTTAACTGTCAAGGGCTTGAAGCAAAAGCGCATTTTCAATAACTGTTAAAGTTACAGGCGATGGGGCCGTAAAAAAATATAGGCTTATCATTTGGGGAACGGCACTTTGACGATTTTGACACCGGAAGAAGACTGATTGTCGTTTTATTTACGTTTACTTAGCCCACAGCTTCTCTTGATCCTTTTCCAAGCACCGTGACAATCACTTGACAAGAGAGAGAGAGCGAGAGCGAGAGAAGCTTTCAAAAAGTGCAAGAAGGTTCACCCCCCCTCTAAAGAAAAAAGTACTTATGTGTAAGGCATTGCTTCCCGTCGCTCGTCGCAACTACATGTACCCCCCAAAAAACCCACAGGAAAGAAATTGCAATATAAAATAGAAGGTCTTGATAGACAGGCCATAGATTCCCGTGTCCAGTCCCAAATGGGAAAGCTCTATCTATAAAATTGGAGCGCATTTTTCGACTAGATTGAAATGGCCCCTTTCTTTCTCCCGGTCTTTTACACTCCTCAATTTGAAACCGATATGGGTGATTCCCTTTTTTCCTCATTTTTTCCTCTTCTCTTCCGCTCCTCGGTTCCGGATTCGAAGGTGGACAGCAACAGATTCACTGCCTTCGTCTTATTCGTGCTCGATCTAAACCCCATCTCAGCTTCATGCTTTAACATAATTCACGTCCTTAAGTCCCCTCTCCTGCCTCCGGTCCATATACCTTTCTATCAAACTCAAGATCCCTGAGTTTGTTTTCGTATTGGTTCACTGGCCGAATCGATCCAAGTGTTTTCATGCTAAGCGAAATAGGGTCGTAGATTCCCTGAACATCTTATATGATCAGGTCCGCCAACTCTTTTGCCCAGCGTTATCAATACAAGTACACATCGAAAATGAAACAAAATAAAGAAAATGCAATTTTGGGAAATGACAATCGAAACTGGAAGCTGTGCGAAGTGCATCCCTTCTATATAGAGCGAGTTCGCAGGATGAAATCCTCCCTAGCTGATACCCACTCTGCAGTGTTTTGCTCCATTGCCCTCAGCAAATCTCACGTAAATGTGTCCTCGGGGAACAAGAACCTCCGATTCCGTCTTGACCACCTGCATGCCTCGAGATTTTCATCCGGCTTTTTAGCTCTTTACGGAGGTGGAGTTGGGTTAAGAAGGACAACTGGGAGGAGTTAGATCGCCATAAAACCCAAAATTAAAAAGTGGTAATATTGTGAATTTCATTTTATTTTATTTTTTAAAAGCTATTACTCTAAAAGGCAACATTCAACTGCGTTGTATTTTATTTTGTTATTATTTTGTATATATTATTTATAGCAACGTAGGCATAAGAAACGCCTACGGCTGCTTGTTTATTAAATGCTAGAAACATGGTATTGTATTAATTTTATTATGTATATTTATTAATTTGATTAATTTGTTGAAATATTTTCGGATATTTGAGTAATAATAAGTTTTTAGTTGCAGTAGTGAATTAATTTATAATTTTATGAGGAAATAATACATGTAATTTTATTAATAAGCATACAATTTAATGGCAGTCATGTATTGTTAAATGTATTGCCTCTCTTTCAGGGGCAAGTGTAACTTATTCCTTTTTTGTCAACCTAATGCATGGAACGGCTCGGTTAAGGCTAGACTGAAAAAGATTCGATTGTTTTGAGGATACCCCGCTTTCTACATTTATATCCGGTACTCCAAGGAATATTTTTAAAAAATCTATTAACAAATATAACTTCTTAATTGTAACTCGTGAGGACTTTTAGAGCTCCTCCTAAAACCTGAAAAAACGCTTTGTAAGTACGAAGGTTCATTAACTCGGCAATTGTGCCAGTTATTAAAGGAAATTGGAGTGCGATAAAATATTTTCATTTAACTTTATGTATGTTTAACTGAGTAATTGCGATATAAAACGAAATACGCGAATAAGTAGGCTTGGTAAATGTAGATATTCAACTTTACTTTCCTATTTGGTAGTTATATTACTGCCACTTGTGTCGTTTTAGATTCTTTTTTAGTGTCGTAGTACGATTAAAAAGTAAACTAATACATACCTGAAATGAATTGATGGAACAAGTGCTTCATGCACTTGGAAAGTTAGTCGTTTCTGTACTGAAACGCGTCACTTGAACAAATGACTGGGCATAAACACTACAACTGTTTATTATAGTAAGAGTTATTGAAGTGGTGTTCTGCCTGACAAAAATAGACTATCAATATCACAGACCTATACATCGTCGCAGAGTATGGAACACAATCAAACATGCGACGAATTGAATTTCCTAGATAGAAATTTTCTAGAAATTCCACGTTGGCTAAAATGAACAGGTGAAAAGAAGTTCCTAACAGGTCCAACCTTCCGTTAAAATATTGGTATAATTTCCGAGAAAGCGAAACTATACGGTCCTTTGGGATAGAGTGGATTGTATTGACGCCTCGTATGGCATTTAATAATGCGACGTGGCATAAAACAGGGGGTGATATACGGGTTGTTAAGGTGAGTTGTCGTCTAATACGCGAGCTAATACATCTATGGGTGAGAGCTATATAGACAATACGTTTGGGGTTATGCGGTTTTAGTTTATAGGGGCAGTTTTGTGAGTCACATCATTTTTGTAAAGTATCGTCGCATGGGCATATTGATAGGCTTCAGTTAGCCAAAGCTGTTGTTAGATTGTGGCGAAGGAAGAGGGGGAAAGTTATGGGTCTGGTTGTGTCCTATGTCCTGCCCCCCCCTTTGTTACTTTGCATCTTGGCAGGCATTGTATGTCACATGTCGACGAGGGAGGCCCAAACCATAATGGCCGATGACATGTGTCGCCAGAAACCTATGGAGGGTCTCCCAACTTGATATCGACAGAAATTGAAAGAGAAAAGGGATCGCAATGAACTATTATTGCCGCCATATATTCCTCATCGCTTGTCATCCTGCCAACTACGTTTGGTAGGAGCTTTATTATGACGTTTCTGAGCTTAGATGTCATTGAAAACGGGTCAATTTGAATATGCAAAGATATACACGAGCCTCCCAGCTAATGAATGATCCAAGCACCCAGAGGGCGGGGGATGCTGGAGTAAGGTAGTAATTAATTTTCGATGAATAGCGTGGAGGGGAAGTGTTTACTACTCCAGAAACCACTGCGGTATTTTTGAGAACGTTTCTATTGCAAACGGGTACGTATAACTGGTATAAGAGTGATGGAAGCACGGTTTTTCTTATTAAATAAGACCCCCATAGACTTTGGCGGGCAGGTCAATTTATTAAATGCACGAGCTTTATCAAAAGGCGATTGAAACACGTGCCGGGGTTACTCTATGGTTAGGGCTAATGAAGAATGCATGTATAACCCGAATGAGGTCTTATAATAAAGGCGTTGATTAATACGATTAGCGGCGTTTATTATTATTTCCCATGGAATTTAAGGTCACGGTGTGCTGCAAGTAGTTGATCGTTTTTGTCAAAAGATGGCGCTGATGTCATACCATTTCTCTTTGTGATTTCATAAGCTTTAAACAAAAGATTTAAAGAAACATAACGAGATAATTGAAACATTATTTTTCTAAGAACATCTTAATAACAAAATCTAATTTACCTGCTGCTTAGGATTTTGATAAATGATTTATTTAAAATTTTCATAACTTGAACACTATGGAAAAAATTAGTAAAACCGATGTTAACAATTAAAATCATCAGGTAAAGTATATTTATACATCCCATGCATTACTGTCACAATACAATTTCATTATATTGTACACAAAATGGGAATTTTCGAATCGAAATTTGCCATCCTGTAGCGCCATAAGGGGTTCGAGTATACCGTGGCCTTTGGAGGTTTTTCAGTTATAATCAGTTATATTTTTTCAGTTTCAAAATATTTTTTATGATTTTTTATGCCGTTTTTTCTCTCAACTACGGAAGGACAAAAAAACTTGGGTGGTGTGGGGACTTGGAATAGCTGTGCTTTTAATAAACAGCGGTTATTATACTTCTAATGGCGTTTTTCGTCGCGGTTTTTATGGAAGATGAAAGATCGATTCGCGTGGTTTTTGGTTCTTGTCATAACCCCCGTTTGGTTGGACCGTCTGCGGCAAGTCTTTGCTCTTAGGGGGTCGCTTTTTCTTCTTTTCTGCTACGTTCATCTTGTCCATTCCGCCCGTCAATTCTTATGAGAAAATGTCAGTCAGCCCCCTTCCCCAAGACCCATACCGCCACGCTTGTTATTACATCAAGCGATCCTTCGCTAAGTAAGCTCCGTGTGCTGCTCTCAGCAATCCATATTAAAGCTCGTGTTATTTCATGAAGCAAAGTCCCCGAGGCTATGAGCTTCTGTTGATAGACAGCTAATCCGATGATGATCCTTTTGGCTTGAGCTTTTCAGGAATAATATTGAACAACGATGTCTCAAGGTATCATATCTTATACGTGGAACTGTTCACGTCGCTCGAGACTATATATATCCAAACGCCAAATATGTTAAACCTAACAATCCAACTCGGAACATTTCATTCTCCAAGCAAAGCGCATCAAATATGAAATGGGACATTTATTTCTAATGTTCAGCGAGAAAACGGGATCTAAATCCTTTCTCCTGCATGGATGATCATTTTCTACTGGGATTTTGTTAATAAAGACTTGAGATAATAATTGCGACCATCATTGGGACTCGTGGGTTTTTCATGAAAGTTACATCTTTAAACAACTGGGTCAGTTATAACTGTGACAGAGCTTATAGTAATAAGAAATAGACATTAAGTTGGCATTGCAATTGTCTGATGGGATTCCCAAGCTCATGACGTTCGTGATGAGTTTTGCAATGGAATATATAGTAGACAAGATTTATTAAACCGTGGTGGGAACGTGGCAGCTTCCGTGTACTCTGCTGATACCTAAAAGGTACACTGTGTCCATTTTGATTCGTGTTTAATGAGTTTCTCCGAAGACATATTATATGACGTGCCATGTTATACGATTCCGAAGAACTCAAGCTGGGTTTTTGTTTCGTTGTTCTTACAGAATTGCGACTTGCCAGCTATCTCTATGACGTTCCGAGACAAGTCTTTGTCGATTTCTCTGTTATTGCGGAATTTTGACGTGCCAAGACAAATCCACTTTAAGACGAAGGTAAAAACGGCTTCGCACGCTATTTCTCGTGCTGTCGACCCATTTGTAAGGAAACTAAGGCGTACTTTTTCGTGTTTTCTTCTTTTGTTAGGCTCAAGGACGATACACTGATAGCCATAAGAGCTTTTATGGCTTGCGGAGGGAAAATTCGGAGGTTGCAATCAATTGATGGTGACCATTGATTGCCATTAAGCTCCTAACGAGCCCCTCTGATTTCTCTGTATAGAGTCACACAAGTTGGACAAAGAATTTCGCAAACATCAGGAATCCCAATCAAGGTTTTCAAGTATTTCTGCCTACCTCTTTTACCGTTTGAGTTCTTGGTTTCAATTATTCTTTCGACAGATCTTTCAGAACCGAACTTGGGGGAGGGTAATAAGGCGGAGCATCGTCAGCAATATTTTCTTCATTAGGCTGTCTCTTTTGTTCTTGTGCCAATTGAGCCTTTGTTTCTCCCCGAGGCCGATAAACATCTCGATTCTCTCCTTCTTTTGCTTTGCCTTGGGAGGAAAAAACGCCGACTCTACTTGACTCGTATTTGTATTAAACACGCATACACGCACGTGAGGTCGCTTGTAGCGTTTTGGTAGAGGATGGTGAAGATAAGATGCTCCGACGTATGTGACATTAGTGCCTAGACTTACGGAAATGAGTGGTTGACGATACTATACAACGACACCTTCCCCAGTTTCCGCGACCTGTTTCCCTGCTTTATGGAGCCATTTGCTGCGGCATCCGGCAACTCCCATTTCCCTTCGCTCTACTGTCCCACGTGCGAGAGCGTATTTCTACGCCGAGAGGGAGACAGAGAGTACGCCGGAAGGAAGCGCGGGAAGTCGTCGCTCGGGCGCGAGGCCAGCAATTTTCGTATGAAATTAACTCGCCCCACTTTTGCACCCAGCAACGAGGGCTAATTGATACACCCCTTTTCTTCTCGAAATCGGAAGCTTATTCATCGCTTAAGCCCCTCTGGAGCAAGCTCTAGAGTTATTGTTTGGGTTGTTTTTTCGTTTTGTTTTTACACCCTTTTTGGGGAGTTAAGGTGTTAGCGTTTGGGTTAAAGAGAGGCTAGAGAGCAGAGCGTTTAGTAAAGCTCCTGGAAGTGAAGATAAAATCCCCGAAAATTGAGGCAAGCATGTGTAAAAAGGCGTGTAGGGCAATAGCGCAAAGTATATTTAAGTGGCCGATCGAGGGGCTCATGTTGGAAGCAAATTGCCTAAAGCTTTTGGCAAGAGTGTGTTTTTTTTTAAGTTTTTTTTTTTTACCGCCACCACCACCAAAGGCATCACTTTGCATAATTAGGGCTGATGGATTCTTGGGGTTTAGCTCTCGGATAGGTTTTTTGGCTCTACTCCATACAAGGCTGGGAAAAGAAACACTTAAGGCTTACATAACATAACGTTATAGGATTAGGTTAAGGGCGATCGTAAAACAACGAAAAAAACAAACCAAAAGGTGTGCGAAATCCGGAGGGGCGTTGGTATTGGCAGTGCAAGGCCGGTACTTGAAAGGTAGGAGGGGGGATTGGAGTGCTCGTGCGGGAAAGGAAGAGAGCAAGTTATCTTTGCTGGGGAAAAGAAGGGCGTTTATTGATTCTGCTGCCTTGTTGCCTTGTCCAAAGTTTAATAACGGACTTCGCTCAGGTTTTCTTGGCTGTAAATATGTGTGTGTGACTGTATGTGACTCTGCAGTGTGCAAATAGTCTCCGGAATGTCCCTGTGTAGCTCACGTTGGTAAAGCTGAAACGAAAGGGTTATGAGACTCTGGGAGGATTGAGGATTGGGGATAAAGGTACATAGAGTATAGTGAATAAAAGGTGAGAGGGTTATTTTTTGGGGAGAGGTCTTAGCTTGGGGGTTTATTGTATTGTCTTCGGGAGACGAGCAAGAAATCTGAAGCTTTCAAAGAGAGGGTGTGATGAAGGACGCTAGACTTGGCGATGGGAGTTGATGGTACAAGGCTTGTACGAGGCGCGATTTCCATTTATATTGCTTTTGGCTGCATGTTAAGAGTCGCTATAGCAAGCAATCGTTGGTGTTAAAAGCAGCTCGTCAAACAGAAGTGTGGAAAGTCTCTTGTGCTCTTTGCAGAGCAAACACATTGTCGTGATATTCGTCGTGCCGGCTCTTTCCCTTCACCCTTTTCGCGATTTCTTGTTGGAGAACGGATTTTATACTCAACCGAGTAGAACTCCGCGACGGACTTGGGACGATTTCCCTCTCTTGTTCACGTCCTCGCTTGGAAATTGTTATCAAGTTCCAAAGTTGGCAATAGCAAGGCTTAATTATGGTGTTGCCAAGTGCTCTAATCGCTGCAACCCATCAACTCCTTAATTGCCCTTTGGCATCGTTGTTTGTGAAGAAAGTGGCAAGGGAGTTATTTGGGACATGATTTATGTTGCACTAAAAGCCTGTGTCATTTGCACCTCTGAACAAATCAGTAGACTCTTCCGCACATCAATATTCTAACTTCATAAGCATGCGTCTTGCATACTTGCCAGTACTTTCTGCATGATAACATGATAACTTTCTGTATTGTTTGGTTTTTCTTTTAATTTAATTTAACTTGAAAGGAAACTAAACGTTTACACAAGGCTTCGGCAAAGACAATAGCAAACATCAGTGCCATCTGTGATTGTTTCCCGTAAATAAGCGAAGGTACACGAGAGCCTTAGGACTTTTATTACGATACTATTTACTATTAAACTAACAGAACAAACTTAATGTGGAGGTAGTTAGTTTACAAATTTCGAATTTTCAGGGTTAAACATCTTCACGCCTACAAGTTATACTTTCGTATTCACAACAAGCGTAGAAACTTTGCCGGGAATTAGCTATCTATTCCTTTTTTTTTT